>CM031955.1:6465198-6535198 GCA_018749465.1 Paracanthobrama guichenoti
CTGCTACAGTAGCCACTCCCACACTCTCTGTCTGCTACAGTAGCCACTCCCCACACTCTCAGTCTGCTACAGTAGCCACTCCCACACTCAGTCTGCTACAGTAGCCACTCCCACACTCTCAGTCTGCTACAGTAGCCACTCCCCACACTCTCTGTCTACTACAGTAGCCACTCCCCACACTCTCTGTCTACTACAGTAGCCACTCCCCACACTCTCAGTCTGCTACAGTAGCCACTCCCACACTAGCCCCACACTACAGTAGCCACGCCCACACTCTGTCTGCTACAGTAGCCACTCCCCACACTCTCAGTCTGCTACAGTAGCCACGCCCCACACTCTCTGTCTGCTACAGTAGCCACTCCCACACTCTCTGTCTGCTACAGTAGCCACGCCCACACTCTCTGTCTGCTACAGTAGCCACTCCCCACACACTCTGTCTGCTACAGTAGCCACTCCTCACACTCTCAGTCTGCTACAGTAGCCACTCCCCACACTAGCCCCACACTACAGTAGCCACGCCCACACTCTGTCTGCTACAGTAGCCACGCCCACACTCTCTGTCTGCTACAGTAGCCACTCCCCACACTAGCCCCACACTACAGTAGCCACGCCCCACACTCTGTCTGCTACAGTAGCCACTCCCCACACTAGCCCCACACTACAGTAGCCACGCCCACACTGTCAGTCTGCTACAGTAGCCACTCCCCACACTAGCCCCACACTACAGTAACCACGCCCCACACTCTGTCTGCTACAGTAGCCACTCCCCACACTCTCTGTCTGCTACAGTAGCCACTCCCCACACTCTCAGTCTGCTACAGTAGCCACTCCCCACACTCTCAGTCTGCTACAGTAGCCACTCCCCACACTCTCAGTCTGCTACAGTAGCCACTCCCCACACTCTCTGTCTACTACAGTAGCCACTCCCCACACTCTCTGTCTACTACAGTAGCCACTCCCCACACTCTCAGTCTGCTACAGTAGCCACTCCCCACACTAGCCCCACACTACAGTAGCCACGCCCCACACTCTGTCTGCTACAGTAGCCACTCCCCACACTACAGTAGCCACGCCCCACACTGTCAGTCTGCTACAGTAGCCACTCCCCACACTAGCCCCACACTACAGTAACCACGCCCCACACTCTGTCTGCTACAGTAGCCACTCCCACACTCTCAGTCTGCTACAGTAGCCACTCCCCACACTCTCAGTCTGCTACAGTAGCCACTCCCACACTCTCAGTCTGCTACAGTAGCCACTCCCCACACTCTCTGTCTACTACAGTAGCCACTCCCCACACTCTCAGTCTACTACAGTAGCCACTCCCCACACACTCTGTCTGCTACAGTAGCCACTCCTCACACTCGCTGTCTGCTACAGTAGCCACTCCCCACACTCTCAGTCTGCTACAGTAGCCACTCCCCACACTCTCAGTCTGCTACAGTAGCCACTCCTCACACTCTCTGTCTGCTACAGTAGCCACTCCTCACACTCTCTGTCTGCTACAGTAGCCACTCCCCACACTCTCAGTCTGCTACAGTAGCCACTCCCCACACTCTCAGTCTGCTACAGTAGCCACTCCCCACACTCTGTCTGCTACAGTAGCCACTCCCCACACTCTGTCTGCTACAGTAGCCACTCCTCACACTCTCTGTCTGCTACAGTAGCCACTCCCCACACTCGCCCCACACTACAGTAGCCACGCCCCACACTCTCAGTCTGCTACAGTAGCCACGCCCCACACTCTCTGTCTGCTACAGTAGCCACTCCCCACACTAGCCCCACACTACAGTAGCCACGCCCCACACTCTCTGTCTGCTACAGTAGCCACTCCCCACACTAGCCCCACACTACAGTAGCCACGCCCCACACTCTGTCTGCTACAGTAGCCACTCCCCACACTAGCCCCACACTACAGTAACCACGCCCCACACTCTGTCTGCTACAGTAGCCACTCCCCACACTCTCAGTCTGCTACAGTAGCCACTCCCCACACTCTCAGTCTGCTACAGTAGCCACTCCCCACACTCTCAGTCTGCTACAGTAGCCACTCCCCACACTCTCAGTCTGCTACAGTAGCCACTCCCCACACTCTCTGTCTACTACAGTAGCCACTCCCCACACTCTCAGTCTACTACAGTAGCCACTCCCCACACACTCTGTCTGCTACAGTAGCCACTCCTCACACTCGCTGTCTGCTACAGTAGCCACTCCCCACACTCTCAGTCTGCTACAGTAGCCACTCCCACACTACAGTAGCCACTCCTCACACTCTGTCTGCTACAGTAGCCACTCTCTCAGTCTGCTACAGTAGCCACTCCCCACACTCTCAGTCTGCTACAGTAGCCACTCCCCACACTCTGTCTGCTACAGTAGCCACTCCCCACACACTCTGTCTGCTACAGTAGCCACTCCTCACACTCTCTGTCTGCTACAGTAGCCACTCCCCACACTCGCCCCACACTACAGTAGCCACGCCCCACACTCTCAGTCTGCTACAGTAGCCACGCCCACTCTCTGTCTGCTACAGTAGCCACTCCCCACACTAGCCCCACACTACAGTAGCCACGCCCCACACTCTCTGTCTGCTACAGTAGCCACTCCCCACACTAGCCCCACACTACAGTAGCCACTCCCCACACTCTCTGTCTGCTACAGTAGCCACTCCTCACACTCTCAGTCTGCTACAGTAGCCACTCCCCACACTAGCCCCACACTGCAGTAGCCACTCCCCACACTCTCTGTCTGCTACAGTAGCCACTCCCCACACTACAGTAGCCACTCCCCACACTCTCTGTCTGCTACAGTAGCCACTCCCCACACTCTCTGTCTGCTACAGTAGCCACTCCCCACACTAGCCCCACACTGCAGTAGCCACTCCTCACACTCTCAGTCTGCTACAGTAGCCACTCCCCACACTCTCTGTCTGCTACAGTAGCCACTCCTCACACTCTCAGTCTGCTACAGTAGCCACTCCCCACACTAGCCCCACACTACAGTAGCCACTCCCCACACTCTGTCTGCTACAGTAGCCACTCCTCACACTCTCAGTCTGCTACAGTAGCCACTCCCACACTAGCCCCACACTACAGTAGCCACTCCCCACTCTCTGTCTGCTACAGTAGCCACTCCCACACTAGCCCCACACTACAGTAGCCACTCCCACACTCTCTGTCTGCTACAGTAGCCACTCCCCACACTAGCCCCACACTACAGTAGCCACTCCCCACACTCTCAGTCTGCTACAGTAGCCACTCCCCACACTCTCTGTCTGCTACAGTAGCCACTCCCCACACTCTCTGTCTGCTACAGTAGCCACGCCCCACACTCTGTCTGCTACAGTAGCCACTCCCCACACTAGCCCCACACTACAGTAGCCACGCCCACACTCTGTCTGCTACAGTAGCCACTCCCCACACTAGCCCCACACTACAGTAGCCACGCCCCACACTCTGTCTGCTACAGTAGCCACTCCCCACACTAGCCCCACACTACAGTAGCCACGCCCCACACTCTCAGTCTGCTACAGTAGCCACTCCCCACACTCTCAGTCTGCTACAGTAGCCACTCCTCACACTCTCTGTCTGCTACAGTAGCCACTCCCCACACTAGCCCCACACTACAGTAGCCACTCCCCACACTCTCTGTCTGCTACAGTAGCCACTCCCCACACTAGCCCCACACTACAGTAGCCACGCCCCACACTCTCAGTCTGCTACAGTAGCCACGCCCCACACTCTCAGTCTGCTACAGTAGTATTTGTCTTTACTGTCTTCAGTAAAGACAAATACCCTTTAATGTCCTGTATTCACCGTATGTTATCTCTCCTAGTCTTTTCACAGCAAACGTCTTTGATTCTATAAATGAAGATGTGTTTCTTGGTCTTCCTCATCTGGAGTATCTGTAAGTGTCTCACAGAACGTGATTATATAATCAGCACTGCACGAGGAACAGCTGATCTGATGATGCATGCGTTTCCTCCTGTATAATGACTTGTTTTCAATGCTTGAATCTTGCGCATCACGTTGATGTTTGTTTTCTTCTAGGTTCATTGAAAATAACCAAATCAAGTCCATATCGCCTTTCGCCTTCAGAGGACTCAAGTCCTTAATACACCTGTGAGTATTTCTGCGTAGTATGACTGAAATGTTGTCCAGTTCCCTTTACTGAATACTGTTTGGTTCTTGACGAATGTTTTTGCAGAAGTCTGGCGTACAATAATTTAGAGACGCTACCGAAAGATCTTTTCAAAGGGATGGAAGCTTTGACTAAAGTGTATGTATGCAGTGTTTTAGCACTGTGACATCATTTCAATAATTGCCAATGATATGCGAGCTTCTAGACTGAAACTTTTATTTGTTTGTCCAGGGATCTGAGAGGAAATCTTTTCAGCTGCGACTGTAATTTAAAGTGGTTAGTCGACTGGATGTTTCATACAAATGCAACTGTGGATGAGATCTACTGCAATGGGCCTGATGCTTACAAGGGCAAGAAAATCAATGACCTGGTGGCGCAGTCATTTGATTGCATAACTACAGGTCGGTCGTATTCATTACAGGACACTTCATGTTTCTTGACATCAAGTGAAAAAAATCGTAACATTTCTCTGTTTGTTCTACAGATTTTCCGCTGTTGAAGTCTCTTGATTTTCAGTCCATTTCAGTCGAAGCTTTTGCATTTGGTGGCGACCAGTTTGTCGTATTCGCCCAGCCGTTCATTGGCAGGTGTAGTTTCATGGAATGGGATCACGTGCAAATGGAGTTCCGAAACTTCGATAACATCACAAGTAAGCAAAATGTGCAATGAGTTAATGTCTAACCCTACACATAATATTAAAGGGGTCATGAACTGTTTTATTGTTTTATAATGTTTCCTGGGGTGAATTATAATGTTAGTATGATTTTTACATAAAAAATGTTCAATTAAAAAATAAAAGGCATTTTTCGTACCCTGATATTAGCCTCTGATTTGAACACTCTGTTTTAAGGGGCGTGTCTGCTGTGAGACTTCAGTGTAAACGCCCACTTCTGTGATTGGCTGCTGTGAGACTTAGGTGTAAACACCCACTGCTGTGATTGGCTGCTGTGATTGGCTGCTGTGAGACTTCAGTGTAAACGCCCACTGCTGTGATTGGCTGCTGTGAGACTTCAGTGTAAATGCCCACTGCTGTGATTGGACGCAGTGAGACTTCAGTGTAAACACTCACTGCTGTGATTGGCTGCTGTGAGACTTCAGTGTTAATGCCCACTGCTGTGATTGGCTGCTGTGAGACTTCAGTGTAAACACCCACTGCTGTGATTGGCTGCTGTGATTGGCTGCTGTGAGACTTCAGTGTAAACGCCCACTGCTGTGATTGGCTGCTGTGAGACTTCAGTGTAAATGCCCACTGCTGTGATTGGACGCAGTGAGACTTCAGTGTAAACACTCACTGTTGGGATTGGCTGCTGTGAGACTACAGTGTAAACGCCCACTGCTGTGATTGGCTGCTGTGAGACTCCAGTGTAAACATCCACTGCAGTGTTTGGCTGTGGTCAGACTTTAGTGTGAACGGCCACTGCTGTGATTGGCTGCTGTGAGACTCCAGTGTTAATGCCCACTGCTGTGATTGGCTGCTGTGAGACTCCAGTGTTAATGCCCACTGCTGTGATTGGCTGCTGTGAGACTTCAGTGTAAACGCCCACTGCTGTGATTGACTGCTGTGAAATGTCAGTGTAAATGCCCACTGCTGTGAAACGTCAGTGTAAACGCCCACTGCTGTGATTGGATGCGGTGAAACTTCAGTGTAAACACCCACTGCTGTGATTGGATGCGGTGAAACTTCAGTGTAAACACCCACTGCTGTGATTGGCTGCTGTGAGACTTCAGTGTAAACGCCCACTGCTGTGATTGGCTTCGGTGAGACTTCAGTGTAAACGCCCACTGCTGTGATTGGCTTCGGTGAGACTTCGGGTGTAAACGCCCACTGCTGGGATTGGCTGCTGTGAGACTTCAGTGTAAACGCCCACTGCTGTGATTGGCTGCTGTGAGACTTCAGTGTAAACGCCCACTGCTGGGATTGGCTGCTGTGAGACTTCAGTGTAAACGCCCACTGCTGTGATTGGCTGCTGTGAGACTTCAGTGTAAACGCCCACTGCTGTGATTGGCTGCTGTGAGACTTCGGTGTAAACGCCCGCTGCTGTTATTGGCAGTAATCTTTGATTATGAAAACCTTGAAAGCTTTTAACATGTTTTTACTATTACAGCTCTCAAGGTTAACTAATTGGCATTATATTTAGATCTATGGCATTATATTCAGATTGTAGCCGGTCACAGACATGTTGAGCTTATGAATGCATTGATCTCGTCATTGTAACTCGATTTCTGCACACTAACGAATGCTTTCATCATAACTAATAGTGCAAACACAATGTAAATAAGATATTTGTTGATTATTACGAGAGTTTTGGTGCGAGTCCAGAACTCACTGATAAACTGTTTGATTGTTCCAGGGGAGCGTTCTTTGATCACTTTCTATATATAATTTAATCACAGTTTAAATAACAGATTATTTTCATCTACTAAGAGAAACAATGTGAAGTTGAGTGTGTAGTCACTGATTTGATTTACTGACACACAGACAAAGAACATCTGACTGTACGTGAATCATTACACATCAGAAATCACTGGTCTTAGATCAGGCATTAGAATTAACACGGTTACTCACATGTTGTGGCATTACTGTGGAGTCTGTAGTGTAAAAGTCTGCTTGCAAAGCCTGCGCTGAAATTGCGACTGATTTCACAAAGAATCCACAGTGAAATGTAGCGAATACAAATAAATAATGCTCAACTGAGACATTCACATTGTTGAGAATAAATAAGCACATTTCCCAGCATTAGGATCCTTTGGAAGGTAATGTTATTTTTAGTCCATTTGTCTCTCCTTATCTCACTAACACTCCATTGGGCGGGGCCAAAGTTGTGCTGATGAAGTAGGTGTTGATCTTCTGCAGAGGTGGTCTTTCACCATCTATTATAGGCTATTTCCACAAGAGTCGATCTCTGGGCTTGGGTACAATAAAAGCTGTTTTTGAACTAACAAGGAAGCTTTCAGTTCTGAAACGTACAGGATATTCTTATATTATGATGACCTCTTATATGTCAAAAGCTCAAGGAAAATTTGATTGTTCAATTCTTGACCCCTTTAATAACAGTAAACACTGGATGTAAACAATAATGAATGAATAAACAATGGATATAAAAAGTCTACATATCCCTGTTAAAACAGTTGTTTTTTTGTGATAATGAAGTGTGTGTGCGGACCTGAAGTGGGCTGTGCATTGGAGATGTCCTCACATTTGAACAGATCTGAGACGTTTTTGCTAAGAAGAGTGGGAAAATATTCCCAAGACAAGATGTGCCAAGCTGAGACTCCTATCCAAACAGACTGTAATAAAAAAAATAAGGGTGCTTCAACAAGTATTAGTTCAGGGGGGTGAACACTTATAATTTTTACATTAAACAAGCAAAAGTTATATTTTTTTCTTCATGAAAATATATGACAATGAACTTTTACTTAAGCCGTTGTTTCGTACAGCTTTAACCCGGTAAAGCCTGACACGTTTTCCTAAAAAAGGGAAAAATTATGTATGGATAATCAATCAAACCGAAGCTGCTTTAGTCCAGTAATCTTGAAATAATGCTAACAACATAAAAGTTATTCTTACATTTACTTGAAAAAAAAAATTAAAAATCTGTAAAGATTTCACAGCAAAAAGACGATTGTACAGTTAATAGTTATACTAAAAGACTTTTACTTGATTAAAAAAAAACTATCTTAACTATCAGGACTGTGGATGTGTGACAGGTTTATCAGCAAACTTTTGTTTACTTGTAAAATATGATACAGTAGAGTTAAAACGATTCTTCAAATCTCTCCTCCGTAGGTACTTCTTCGGTCATCTGCAAACCTCTAGTCATTGACAGTCAACTCTTCATTATAGTAGCACAACTGTTCGGCGGCTCGCACATCTTCAAGAGAGACGTCTCGGCAAACAAATTCATCAAAATCCAAGACATCGACATTTTGAAAATACGAAAGCCAAATGACGTGGAAACCTTCCACGTCGACGGAGAGTCTTTCTTCATCATTGCCGATAGCTCCAAAGCTGGCTCCACAACCATTTATAAATGGAACGGCAACGGCTTCTACTCCCATCAGTCCTTGCACCCATGGCACCGGGACACGGACGTGGAGTATCTGGACATATCTGGGAAGCCTCATTTGATCTTGTCCAGCAGCTCTCAACGGCCGGTCATTTACCAATGGAGCAAGAACACCAAGCAGTTTGAGCGGCGTACCGATATCCCAGAGATGGAGGACGTGTACGCGGTCAAACACTTCACTGTGAAGACCGAGCTCTACATATGTCTGACCCGCTTCATTGGCGACTCCAAAGTGATGAAATGGGACGGCAGCATGTTCAGTGAGATCCAGACCATGGCCTCCCGTGGCTCCATGGTCTTCCAGCCGTTCTCAATAGCCAACTGGCAGTACGCCATCCTGGGCAACGATTACGCCTTCACTCGGGTCTATCGCTGGGACGCAAAGAAGAGACAATTTATTCACTTCCAGGAGCTGAACATTCAAGCACCCAGGGCCTTTTCTCTGGTGTTTATTGACAACAGGGAATTCCTTCTTGGGTCTAGTTTTAAGGGGCAAACACGGATATATGAACACCTGGTCCTTGACTTGAGCAGCTGATTTGCTTCATCGGCACAGTTGAGGATAATTAGTGTCTCAAGGAATCTCATGAACGCGTCCAGGTCATATTTAACCCTAAAATCTGAAGAAAGACATTATTTTTGTTGTTTAAAGTGACTACATTTGTTTTTGTTCCAGAAGCCGTTTCACTCGGACATACGGCACAATCGGGAAGAAGAGACTAGTGGAAGTTTCATGATGACTTTAACTAAACTTGTAGCATTATTTTCAAGCATTTGAAACCCCTCAGTTCTCCATACCGTGAATGTAGTCTTTTTTTTTTTTTGGGGTTTATTGTAAAATTGCTTAACTGTCATGAAGATGTCACCATGCATGAAAATCTTAATCGACTTTAATCAAAACACCATTTCTTATTTTGTTTAACTTTTGATTTTGGGGTGAAATTTGACCGGGATGTTTTCGTCAGATTCAGACTCTTTGCAATGACTTGCATGATGGTGCCTTATTAGGTACCGCCATTGAAATTATTCATGTTGTTTTGTTTTATAAAATGATCTTCTCAGTGCATTCGTTCATTTCTGTTGTATTTCTACATTGTGACTGTATTTTATGTGGCAGCTGGGTGACATATTTGATATGCAGAATGGGAATTTGAAATATACATTGACAGTTCAACTTTTGGAGTAGTGTGTCATGTGACCATTGTTTTTTAGCTTTTGCCTGTTTGTTTGAACTGTATTAACTACTAACAGACAGCCAATGTCAGTACTTTTTTCAACAAGAAACAATTGTTTGTTAAGAGATGACGAGATTCTATATATCACCAAATTATGAAACTGATGTTCTACTGGATTAGTTTGTGCATGCAGTTTCTTGCCTACATTTTGGAGATACTGATACTAACTTTAAATAAAGACTTTGTGATCCTGAGAATGAGTTTAGAAGAATTTAAATACATTTACACAGAATGAAGAAAGAGGACAACTGAAAGAAAACATCTGGTGATATCATTACAAGTAAAACTAGATAGTGTATATGTAGTTCATATATCCACTGACTCAAACATGTTTAAACCTTTATACATTGAGTGAGTCCAATGCTTATTGATATTACATATCTGTATATTTTTATAGTAATCTAAAGGGATGATCCATGGCTAGCTGTGCATTAAACCATTTTAATGCACAACGTGGAGGCAAAGAACCACCCGACATTTTTAAAATGAATTATTGTCTGAGAGATGTGTGTGTGAATTATCTGTATCTGTGCAGCATCGTTCTACTAATAGTGAAGCTGCGAATTGCAAAGAATTTCAAGACCAGTGTTGGGGGTAATGCATTACAAGCAATGCTCGGTTACATATATAGGAGAGGAAGAATTGGCTAAACTCGTTAAATCATCTAAATCAACAACATGTATGCTCGACCCTATACCGACTAGGCTACTGAAAGAGATGCTACCAGAGGTCATAGATCCTCTTCTTAATATCATTAACTCATCTTTGTCATTAGGATATGTACCGAAAACGTTTAAGTTGGCTATTATCAAACCACTTATTAAAAAACCTCAACTTGATCCTACAGAATTAGTCAATTATAGGCCGATCTCAAATCTACCCTTCCTGTCAAAAATACTGGAAAAGGCAGTGTCTTCACAATTATGTTCCTTTTTAGAAAGAAATGGTATCTGAGGATTTCCAGTCAGGATTTAGACCGTATCATAGTACTGAGACTGCTCTCATCAGAGTTACAAATGATTTACTCTTATCATCCGATCGTGGTTGTATTTCTCTATTAGTGTTACTCGATCTTAGCGCTGCATTCGATACTATCGACCACAACATTCTTTTGAATAGACTCGAAAATTATGTTGGCATTAGTGGAACTGCATTGGCATGGCTTAAATCATACTTATCTGACCGTTATCAGTTTGTAGCAGTAAATGAAGAGATGTCACACCGATCACAAGTTCAGTATGGAGTACCGCAGGGCTCGGTGCTAGGACCGTTGCTCTTCACCCTGTACATGCTACCACTGGGAGATATCATTAGGAAGCATGGCATTAGTTTTCACTGTTATGCTGACGATACTCAGCTCTATATTTCTTCACGCCCTGATGAAACTTACCAATTCACAAGATTAACGGAATGCATAGCTGATATAAAACATTGGATGTCTAGTAATTTCCTGCAACTTAATTCAGAAAAAACAGAATTTTTAATTATTGGACAAAAAAACTCTGCAAGTAGTAACCTAGAATACTGTCTAACACTCGATGGCTGCTCTGTCAAGTCGTCGTCGTCAGTGAGGAACCTGGGTGTGCTCTTTGATACCAATCTTTCATTTGAAAGCCACGTTTCTAACATCTGTAAAACTGCATTCTACCATCTTAAAAATATATCTAAATTACGGCACATCCTTTCGATGCAAAATGCTGAACAGTTAATTCATGCGTTCATGACCTCAAGGCTAGATTACTGTAATGCTTTACT
Source organism: Paracanthobrama guichenoti (assembly GCA_018749465.1). Classification (NCBI taxonomy): domain Eukaryota; kingdom Metazoa; phylum Chordata; class Actinopteri; order Cypriniformes; family Gobionidae; genus Paracanthobrama; species Paracanthobrama guichenoti. Next base: position 6,476,393 of record CM031955.1, read on the forward strand.
GGGTGGTTGCCCTGCTCACTTAATAAACAAACTCCAGCTGGTCCAAAACGCAGCAGCTCGAGCTCTTACTAGAACAAGGAAGTATGACCATATTAGCCCGGTTCTGTCAACACTTCATTGGCTCCCTATTAAACATCAAATACATTTTAAAATCTTGCTTATTACTTACAAAGCACTAAATGGTTTAGCTCCCCAGTATTTGAGCGAACTCTTAACGCATTATACTCCATCACGTCTATTGCGGTCTCAAAACTCTGGCCAGTTGATAATACCTAGAATATCAAAATCAACTGCAGGCGGTCGATCCTTTTCTATTTAGTGCCTAAACTTTGGAACAGTCTTCCTAGCATTGTTCGGGAAGCAGACACACTCTGTCAGTTTAAATCTAGACTAAAAACACATCTCTTTACTATGGCTTACACATAAAACATTATCAATTTCTATTACTCAAATCAGTAAATGATTGTCAGGCTGCATTAACTAGGTCAGCCGGAACCGGGAACACTTCCCATAACACCTGATGTACTCGTTACATCATAAGAAGAATGGCATCTACGCTAATGTTAGTCTCTCTGTTTATACCGAGGTTTACTGCAGTCAGCCAGATCCAGGCCGTATCCAGATCAGATGGTGGACCAGCGCCTGGACATGACCAACGCATCCCTGAAGTGTCTGCAGAGAACATGTCAAATAAACTCCCCCCGTAAATGCTGCATCGACACGACATCCTCATTAAACCCGTCTTCGGCGTGACGACTCCAATCTCTCGAATAATCTAACAAATATCTATTTGCCTAATATGAATTAAGACCTGCTATGTTGCCAGAATTATAATCATACACTGTTTGTTCGTCGGCCAGAGGAGAACTGGCACCCCGACTGAGCCTGGTTTCTCCCAAGGTTTTTTTCTCCATTCTGACCCTGAAGGAGTTTTGGTTCCTTGCCACCGTTGCCTCTGGCTTTTGGCTTGCTCAGTTGGGGACACCTAAATCTCATCTATATTCCCGATCTGCCCGCATTGATGCTATATGATACTTGAAATTAGCTGGATAACATCACCGTTTCACCAGAACGGCTGTACAAATTCTGTTGCATTATTTTACTTTTAACAATGTGAAGCTGCTTTGAAACAATTGGACTTGTTAAAAGCGCTATATAAATAAAGGTGATTTGATTTTGATTTGATTTGATATATAACCTCTGTTCCCTGATGGAGGGAACAAGATGTGGTGTTGAATGCTAACACTAGGGGTCACTTTTGGGAGCCCCAAACACATCTGATACTTCAGAAAAGGGTGATGAGAGTTGGCAAGTGGAATTTGCATGCGCCACTCCCCCGGACATACCGGTATAAAGGAGGCAGCCACCCATTCAGATTTGTGCTGAGGAGCCGAGGTATGCCACGGCTATTTCAGCGGGCAGTCCAGCGCTGGGGCAGTTAGGGATGGGCAATATTGACCACTGTTTTTGGCTACAAGTGATAGCTGCACGCATTCTTGAGAGCCTCAGAAACACAAACATTGATCTAAAGTAAAACGTACCCATCATCAAATAGGCTCCAATAATATGCCAATTACATAAAAGTGCAGATAATGTTTAAATAGTGCAACTGTACTGAAAACCATCACACAATAATAATTCAAATCAATTACAAGTTTAAAATTCAAACAGTATTCTGTATTTATTCATACTCTCATGGTGTAAACAGTGGCAAAAAAAATAGTGCAAAAGTAAAACCCCAACCATGTTTTCAGATGGTAATTACAAGAGAGTGCAAATAATCGAGAATTATTTAACTACTTGAGTAATTAGAACTAAAACTTGCTAACCATGTATGCATATTTGTCATTTTAACCGAATTGTGTTGGTTTCCCTAAAAACAAACAAGACTGATAAGATAACACTATTACTAAGAATTCTACTACTAATAATAAACCGCACTAAGGGTTGATGAGCTGCTGAGTTCATGAATATTAATCATGTTGTCAGCGTGCGCTCGAGCTGATTGGCTGAAATTGAAACAGGGACAATAATAGGTGAGTGCCAGCCAATGAGATTGCTGTTTGCGCATTAGTTTATGCTTGTTCATAAAGGCTGAATATTCCAAATGAACTCCATTATTTTTACAGGAAAATACAACAAAGAATATCGTTAACATGTAGCACAATTCTGCGTGATATGTAAGACTCTCTCGCTCTCTCTTTATATGTGTGTGATAAACACGGATCGCTCTCAGCAAAGCGACGGCGAGCCGGGTGCCTCACAGTAGTGTTTACTGTGTGCTATTAAAACACAATGCATTCATTGTGATGAACTGAAATAGTGCGCTTTACGGATTGCTTCATGGAGAGGGAAACTCTCAAGCCCTCAGTAAGAGTGTTTGACGAGTGAATAAATATCTGTGTTCACCAGTTCCAGATTGATTTGTGCATTATATTTCCATGTGTTTTTAAAATTTTGATTCACACTTATTATTTTTTAATGCGTGACCATAATACATTAGGCGGGAATCTGATTCCATGCCACATCTTCTAGTACAGAGTCCCCTGATCAAAACACAGGTGAAGAAAAAGCAGAAACTAGTGATAGAAGATTGCTAACGCAAATATAAAATAACGTGATCATCACATATTATGAATCAAAACTGCCTAATGTTACTGAATGAGATGATGAACCCATGAAGAGGAAACGACTGAAGCTTTGAGGTGTTGATCGACTCCATCGGTGTTTGATCATCGCTCTCAATCTGATCAAGGCTAGTCTTTGACAAAACTGAGATGCTCCACTTTTTGCTCATAATGTTGCTTTCTTTATGAAGCTTACCCACATTCAAGTGTTGATAAAAAGTTGCATAAAATGTTTTTATTAAACATAGTTAAAGTTAAAGTACAGGTAAACGTATTTCAAGTATTAAAAATGAATACCTAAATAGGAACATAGTAGTATACTCAAAGTTTAAAAATAATATATAAATAGTAAACTATAAGTATGATGTTATGTTCACATAAAGGAAACTTATAAGTATACTTGCAGTATAAACTATTAAACTTTTACTGAGTTCACTTCAAAGTGTACTTTCATAAACTAAAAAAATGTACTACTTAAAATAGTATTAAAATAGTAAACTACTAGTATACTTATAAGTTCACTTGTAGTACAGGTGCAGTACAAATGAGAAACATGCACTTAAGTTTACTACAGTTACACTTACAGTACACTTAAACGTATAGTTTTATATACTATAAGTGGGACAGTTTAGTCTCAAGCAGTATTGAAACACATCAATACAGTGCACAGTATCTCGTACACATTGATATTAGTATACTTACTACATAAAGTGTACTTAAAAATATACTTGAACATTACTTAAAGCTGCAGTCCGTAAGTTTTGCCTTTGTGTGGCCATCAGGAGCACCGGGCGTTTTCCCGGTGGGCTGCTGGACAAAGTGGGCCGGCCCGTTGCTATGTAAATATAAATGAAGAATGAATAATAGTACATTTATGTAGCCTAGTCTATATCCTTCCGTCAGCCCAGACAAATGGCCTGCGTGGCCCACGTGAGGGAAAAACTCTAATCTATTTAGCCTGATCAGTCTCAGTGGTGTAAAGTGCTCGACAATGTCAAAATGTTTGCGATATCCAATCAAATCGAAGCAGGCGGGATTTATTGTCCACAGAAACCGAGAAGCGCGCCACTTGAATGTGAGCCGACTCAGCCGAGGTAAGATAAACAGCTGAACTTGAGAAGTCAATACAGAAATATTTCCTGACTGTTTATGATTAAAAAGTTAAACAATGCACATTCATTTCCAGGGATGCAAACTAGGCCTACTGCTGTCCTCAGATTATAATGTAATTTACGTTATTCGACACACAATGCACAAATAACAAATAAACATTAACGTAGCAGTTTTAGGGTTAGGAAAGGGGGGGGGGGGCGGGGGCAATGTCAGTATATCGATGGTCACGTGATGTTAAGTGACTGAGTTCAGGAGTCTGATGGCCTGGGGGAAGAAGCTCCTCCTGAGTCTCTCAGTTTTGGCCATCAGGCTTCGGAAGCGCTTACCAGATGGCAGCAGCGTGAAATGAGGGTTTGCAGGGTGATTAGAGTCCTTGATGATCTTAGTAGCTCTACCTTTGCAGCGTTTGGTGTAGACGTCCTGCAGAGACGGGAGAGCTGACCCTGAGATACACTCGGATAAGCGCACGACTCTTTGCAGGGCTTTGCGGTCATGACTGGTGCTGTTCCCATACCACGCTGTGATGCACTGAGTTAATACACTTTCTATCGCCCCTAAATAGAAAGTTTTGAGGATAGCTGGTGAAACCCTGAATTTCCTCAGCTGGCGCAGGTGGTACAGTCTTTGCCTGGCTTTTTTCACCTGTGTCTGAATGTGAGCAGTCCAGGTCAGGTCCTCGGAGATGTTTACACCCAGGTACTTGAAGCTGCTCAGTGGCTGTGACTGAAGAGGCAACAGAAGTTCATGAGACCTGCATTGAGTCATTAGAGAGGCTTTGTCCACATCTGGACCTTCGTAATCCTGGGACAATGTGGCTTTCCATCATTCGCAAGCGTTCTGCCCTGCAGCCCAGACTAGGGGCATTTCTGTGAAGTCCCAGGATGTTCTTGCAGAACTCGAGGTGGAACGTTTCAGTGCAGAAGAATGGGCTTGGTGATGCTATCGAACACGTTGAGCCACAGTTTAATAGGGCAGTGCTTTCCGTCTGCAGTAATAAGCCCTGCGTGCCTTACCGGTCAGATCTTTGATTGCCATCTCACATTTTCCAGAAGCAGAGATTGTGAGACCCAAATAATTATAATGTGTGACGTGATTAAGAAGTGTTCCCCCGATTGTAAAGTGATATTTTTTTTTTGTACGGCGAGGTTTTTTCTGGATGTTCATGATTTTGGACTTTGACATGTTGATTGGTCCAGTCGCTGCTGTGCTGCTCTAAACCCGAGAGGCTTTAGAATTTACATTACACACACACACACACACACACACACACACACACACACACACACACACACTCTCTCTCTCTCTCTCTCTCACACACACACACACACACACACTCTCTCTCTCACACACACACACACACACTCACTCATGACTGAATACAGATCGTCCTGCTATGCTCTCCGACGTGCAGTTAAAGCCGCAAAGCTCCGTTATAAAGACAGAGTGGAGTCTCACTTCCAACTCAACGACTCGTGGCGCATGTGGCAGGGTCTGAGGTCCATCTGTTCTTTTGGATCTAAATCCTCTGCAGAGGTGAGTGCTGATCCGTCGCTTGTGAATGAGTTAAACTCTTTCTACGCTCGCTTTGACTGTAACCGCGGCAACGCGACTCCGCCAAGTTACGCGTCAGAGGGAATCACTCAGAGCAGCAACAACCACGTGATCTCTGTCTCGGAGGATGAAGTTCGGAGGGCACTCAAGCGTGTGGACGTCAGGAAAGCTGCTGGGCCAGATGGTATTTCAGGCCATGTGCTGATCAGCTCGCCGGGTTGTTTACATCTATCTTTAATGAGTCCCTAGCTACATCTGTGGTCCCCACCTCCTTCAAAAAATCCACCATCACCCTGTCCCTAAGAACAGTAAACCCTCTTGCCTAAATGACTATCGTCCAGTGGCTCTCACGTCTATAGTCATGAAGGTCTTTGAGAGACTCACAAAAACACCATTTGCTCCTTCATTCCTGACACTTTGGACCCTCTTCAGTTTGCTTATCGTCCCAATAGATCGACTGAAGATGCCATCTCTCATGTCCTCCACTCCTCCCTCACTCACATCGAAGGCAAAAGTGGGAACTACGTAAGGCCTGCTATTTATTGACTATAGCTCAGCCTTTAACACCAGTTCCAATTAAGATAGCCGCCAAACTCCTGGATCTCGGCCTGAATCCTTCTCTCTGCCACTGGATTGAGGACTTCCTCACTGGCAGGCCTCAGGTGGTGAGAATAGGCCAGTCCACCTCCATCTCCCTGAGTGTGGGAGCTCCACAGGGCTGTGTCCTGAGTCCCCTGCTCTACTCTCTCTACACGCATGACTGTTTGTCCACACACAGCTCCACCTCTATCATCAAATTTGCTGATGATACTGTTGTCCTGGGCCTCATTTCCAACAACGAGACGGCATACTTGGACGAGGTGGAGCATCTAACATCATGGTGCCAGGACAACTGTCTCTCTCTGAATGTTGGCAAGACCAAAGAACTGATTGTGGACTTCAGGAAGAGACAGCAACGGACATACTCCCCCCTAATGATCAGCGGGTCACCAGTAGAGAGAGTGAGCAGCTGGGTACCTGGGTGTAAACATCTCAGAGGACTTGACCTGGACTGCTCACATTCAGACACAGGTGAAAAAAGCCAGGAAAAGACTGTACCACCTGCGCCAGCTGAGGAAATTCAGGGTTTCACCAGCTATCCTGAAAACTTTCTATTTAGGGGCGATAGAAAGTGTATTAACTCAGTGCATCACAGCGTGGTATGGGAACAGCACCAGTCATGACTGCAAAGCCCTGCAAAGAGTCGTGCGCTCTGCCTTTGTGACACCCGATGTCTTCTACACAAGGGGCTATGAAAGGTTGCTGCTCAACAGTCTGCCCCTTCTTTGGTTAAGAGTTTTTCATTAGTTGTCCCTTCTGAAGCAGTTAATGACAGAGAGACAGTCTATTACCTTGAGGATGAGGTATTAATGCGCAGGTGGACTCCTCCTGGTGTGGCAGATTTAGACTGGAGTGCTACATATCAAGTGGTATTTCCTTCTATTTTAAGAGAACAAGTGTTGTGTCTGGCTCATGACTGTGTATGGTCTAGACATCTAGGCATCACAAAAACCTATCATCGTATTTTGAAGCACTTTTTCTGGCCAGGTTTGAAATCTGACGTGGCACGGTACTGTAAAACCTGTCATACATGCCAACTGGCAGGTAAGCCAAACCAAAAAGTTCCTCCAGTTCCTCTCTGTCCAATTCCTGTTGTGGGAGAGCCCTTTGAGCATGTAATGGTTGACTGTGTGGGCCCTTTGCCCAGGACTAAATCTGGTAATCAGTTCTTGTTGACCATAATGTGTGTTACTACAAGATTTCCAGAGGCTATTCCCTTACGAAAAATCTCTGCTACCTCAGTGGTAAAAGCATTGAGCAAGTTTTTTTCAACGTTTGGGCTCCCTAAAATTCTCCAGACTGATCAGGGCTCTAATTTTCTTTCTAAAGTGTTCAATCAAGTTTTGAGTCTCTAGTGCTTATCATCCAGAGTCCCAGGGTGCTCTTGAGCGTTGGCATCAGACATTAAAATCTATGCTGCAAAAATACTGCTTGGAAACTGAAAAGTGCTGGGACGAAGGAATTTCTTTTGTTTTATTTGCTGTGTGTGAGGCTGTGCAGGAGTCCCTTGGATTTAATCCTGCAGAACTTGTCTTTGGACATACTCTTCGTGGTCCCTTGAGAGTTATCAAAGATGAGTTAGATGCTCCCAAGATGAATGTATTAGACTATGTCAGTCAGCTGCGGGAATGCTTGCATAAGGCTGTGGCTATGGCAAAAGAATCGATGTCTTCTACACAAGGGGCTATGAAACGCCATTTTCATAGTAGTCACAGATGTCACCCCTATCAAGCAACATGCTTATTGTATTAATCCTGTAAAGAGTGCTATCATGAAACAGGACGTTGAGTTTCTTTTGGACAATGGGTTAGCGACGTCCAGCTCTAGCCCTTGGAGTTCTCCCTGCCTGGTGGTTTCGAAGTCAGATGGCACTTTTAGATTTTGTACAGATTACAGAAGGGTGAATTCTGTTACTCTTCCAGACTCCTATCCATTGCCAAGAATAAATTCCTTTAACACCTAGAGCCTCTGAGATCTCTGCCTTTGTGACACATAACCATTTTCTCACATTTGGGATGAGAAATGCTCCCGCTACGGTCCAGCGACTAGTAAATTTGGTCCTAGCTGATGTGCCAAATTGTAATGCCTATCTAGATGATTTGGTAATTTACTCTCCTGATTGGCTCAATCATGTTAAAACTCTTAGGGACGTATTTACCCGTCTTGCAGGAGCTACTTTGACTTTGAATCTTGCGAGGTGCGAGTTTGGTAAGGCCACGGTAACCTATTTGGGAAAACAGGTAGGGCAAGGACAGGTACGACCTGTTGAGCAAAAGGTTACTGCGATTACTGCCTTTCCAGCTCCTAATACCAGGAAAGAGCTTCGTAGATTCCTTGGGATGGTTGGATATTATTGAGGTTTTTGCAAGAACTTCTCCACTGTTGTTACCCCACTTACCAATCTACTGAGCCCTTCCAAGAACTTTGAATGGTCTCCTGAGTGTCAGCAGGCCTTTGTTAATGTAAAAGCCTTACTGTGTACAGCCCCTGTTCTTGCTGCTCCTAATTTTGATTTACCATTCAAGATTGAGGTAGATGCAAGTGCTGTTGGTGCAGGTGCGGTGTTGTTACAAGAGGATGAGAATGTAGTTAACCATCCTGTTTGCTACTTTTCCCGCAAGTTTAACAAACACCAGTTAAGGTATTCGACAATTGAGAAAGAGGCTTTGGCAATGTTGCTCTCTCTTCAATATTTTGAGGTTTACGTAGGTTCATCTCCTGAACCCGTAATTGTCTTCACTGATCATAATCCACTGACGTTTCTCTCTCATATGTACAATCATAACCAGCGTCTTATGAGATGGTCTTTATTGCTTCAGGATTATAATCTAGAAATAAGACACAAGAAGGGCATTGATAATGTCATTGCTGATGTTTTGTCCCGCGTCTAGGTTTATAGATGCAAACTTTTTTTAAAGTTTGCTCTTGTGGAGGGAGGTGTTACGTCCTTTAGGACTCTGTGTGTTTTTGTGTGTGTGTGTTCTCTGTTTCAGAAACCTGCCCTCCCATTGGTTCATCCACCTGCATGCGTTCCAGCCAATTGCTGCCTGTCCTGTAGGATCAGCCAATCGTATACCATGCCCTGAGATCTGCAAAGCCTATAAAACTCAAGATGGCGGTTTTATGAGGGGGGCTGCTTCTTGCTTTGTGCAGCTTGTTATTGTATTGTAGAGCTTTTCTGTTTGTCATTGTTTCTTTTGTTATTTTGATGTCTTTTTGCCCTGGTTAATTTTGTAATGCCTTTGGGCTTGTGTTTTTTTGTTTTTCGTTTTTGAATGTCTTTGTTTTTGAATTGGGAACAGGTTATGGGCCCTATACATAGTGCACATGTAGTTTATGGTTCTGTCTATTTACACCAGGTAAGGAGTGTTTGCCACCCCTTGTAAGTTTTGGTTGTAAGTAGAGTAGTTAGGTTTTGTTTTCAGACAGTTTTCTTTGTATTGTAGTTAATTGGGTTGTTTTGTTTTATTTGTTTCTTTTTGTTGGCAACACTCTCGTTCCCTTTTCACATATGTAAATACATATAATCTTTCAGTAAAGTCGAACGAGGTATGTGCGTCATTAATATGTGTCCTGAGTATGACAATTTCCTGCATTAATGGTTCCCACTAGAATTATTTACATTATCACTCAGAACACAAAATAAAATAAAGTTTTGATGAAGTTCAAAACCAAAATATTATTCAACTTTTTTGAACCAGCTACATACTCCCTCTGAACTTCACAAAACTTGTTCAATCCGATAACATAGCTGAGGTATATATAATAACATACAAAGGTCCACAAAGAGAAAGAAGAAAAAAACTCAATTGACATTCAATACTCACAGCAATATATGCTTCCCAAAACACAGGGAAAGTGACCCAAACAGGCTGATCAGACCTACTAAGGGAACACTTGTAGAAAAGGGTGCCCAAAACACCACTACTTTGAATTTAACACGACAGTCAATTTAACTTTTTCCTGGATTTTGACCATTTCAAGTGGAGACAATTGTTTGAAAAACAAAACAAAAAAGAATCACTCATTTTAAAACAATAAGGACCTAGTAACCCCATTAACTGAACTAGTAATCTTCATGTTTTGGGTCATGTTCTGAATTAACCTATTCATCGGTTTTACCAGTCTACCAAACCTAGTTCTGACCTGATTAGAGAGTGAATCGCCAGGACCAGAGGTCAGTACATCATCAATTGATCCTCCTACAGATGCAGATATCACTGTGTCACAAGTCAATCCCCCATTGCTTGAGCATTCAGAAAAGTCATCCCATTTGGAAGGATCACCCCGTGTCAGAACAGAGTCCACTGCCAATGAGAGGACACTCTCGGTTTTAGAGTATGTACTGTCAATGTTATCGTCTGGAGCCACAGTCTCTGCTACCCAACTGGCAGTTCGATCAGCATTGCTACATGCAGACATGGGTGTTATAGCACTGCTCAAATCTACTCCACTACAACTATCAACTGGTTCACTACTGGCACTGAATGAGGGTTCGTCTTCCTCAACCTCAATTGGCAGAAAGTTAGCTTGAAGGAGCAGATTCCTATGAACAGTCTTTTCCTGACCAGTGTGGGTGTTGCGGATACGGTAGGTATGACTTTGAGGATTCAGAGCAACAACTGTATATGGGGTGGACTCCCACTTATCTGCCAATTTCTTGCGACCACGTTCACCCTTGTTAGCCAGCAAGACTTGATCTCCCACTTCAATATTGCAACCTTTTGTCCTCTTGTTGTACAGGTTTGCCTGCCGTCGCTGACTAGCCTCAGCATTCTTCTGAGCAAGGTCCAAAGCTTCCTTCAAATCATCTCTCAATCTCCTCACATATGTATTGTAATCAACAATGACATCATCTCTCTCCACACTGCTGAACATTACATCTACTGGGAGTTTTGGAACCCTGTCGAACATCAGGGAAAATGGTGCAAACCCAGTGGACTCGTGGGCTGTGCAGTTATAAGCAAAGGTCAATGATTGCAACATCTGTGGCCATTTCTGCTTTGTCCTCGGTGGCAACGCTCTGATCGTCCCACCCAGGGTTCGGTTGAATCTTTCAACATGACCGTTGCCCATAGGATGATAGGCGGTAGTTCTTGATTTCCTTACTCCAGCAACATCCAGAAGTTCACGAATCAGCTCACTCTCAAAATTGGCTCCCTGATCTGAATGAATCCTTTCTGGGAATCCATATACACAGAAGTATCTGTCCCATAACAGCCTTGCATTGCTGATTGATCTTTACAAGGGAAAGCATGGGCCATTTTAGTAAAGTGGTCTGTCATGACCAAGACATCTACACTGCTACCACTGCAATTCTCTGCAGACCAAAAGTCTATGCAGACCAATTCCAGGGGGCTAGATGTTTTTATACTTTCTAGAGGTGCTCTTCCTTCAGGTTCTGGAGTTTTGCTCACTACACAGCGTTTGCAACATTTAACATGCTCACGCACATCCCGTTCCAGACTGATCCAGAAAAACCTCTGTCTAGCGAGTGATAAAGTCCTGCCCTGACCTTGGTGCCCAGCTTCGTCATGGAGGCCCTCAAGAACTTGTTTCACCAGCGAACTCGGAACAACAAATTGCAGTCTCCTTTTCCGCATCAGGACATCCTTGGACACACGGTAGAGTATTCCATCAAGCAATTTGAACTTCTCCCACTGTTTAAGCGCTTTAATTACCTTGTGAGTTTCCCCAGTTCTCTCACGTCTAGATGGTTTCCTTCCTCTGCTCACATAAAACAAGACTCTTGACAGTGTTGCGTCATCCCTTTGTTTCTCTTGTAACTCCATCAATGAGAAAACTGGTAGGGGACTAGGACCTGGAGATATCAACTGGTGGGTATCCTGAGTGAACCACTGGACTGCCCGATCCCTTGTGCCCACTTCCCATTCTGTGTGAACATCAAAGATTGCAGATATTTCAGCACTGGTGAGAGAACATGATTCTGAACCTGCACAGGGGTCACGTTCAACATTACAGGTATTTATACTCAACCTGAAAGCATCTTGAATGGTGTTTCCTCTAATTTGCTCTGCCTCTTCCAGGAGTGCACCATACGGTTCTGACATCAACCTCTGACTGACATAGCCAGGGACGAAGGGTTGTCTGCTCAAAGCGTCTGCGACCACATTCCTACTACCAGGAATATACTGGATACTAAAACTATAGGGGGCCAGCTTAGACACCCACCTCTGCTCACATGCATCGAGCTTTGGCTTAGTCATTATGTATGTTAAGGGTTTGTTGAATTCATGCCCCTTCAACCAATGACTAAACTTGTCACAGACAGACCACTTCAGAGCCAAAAACTCTAGACGATGAGCGGGGTACCTGGCTTGCGCACGAGTGAGAGCTTTACTGGCAAAGGCGATGGGACGTGCCTTAATTTCCCCTTCTGGGACCAGTGACAGTACGGCTCCTAACCCATCCACAGAGGCATCAGTACACAGAATGAATGGTCAGCTGAAATTGGGATGAGCCAGTACGACAGATTCCAGCAGTGCTGTTTTTAGCTTTTGAAATGCGACACTGTGTTCTTGTTTCCAGTCACCAGGGCTCAGTCTCTTAAATGATGCATTCCTTTTCACAGGGCCCTTTTTACCTCTGGGTGCAGCAGTCAAGGTGAATAATGGCTTTGCAATACTGGAGCAGTTTTGAATGAAATTTTGATAGTATAACACCATTCCCAAAAATAATTTTATTTTTTTCTGTGAAGGTGTCACTCCATCTGGCATCATCAGATCAGATTCGGATATGGCCGAAATTGCACTAACCTTGTCTGGATCTGTTGCAACTCCAGTCTCATCAATGATATGGCCCAGGAACTTCACACTTCTCCTAAGAAAATAACACTTTTTCGGGGCTAACTTCAGACCGTGTGCCCGGAGCCTAGTAAACACTAACTCAAGCCGCTCAATGGCTGTTTCTTCATTTGGGGCATACACAAGAAGATCATCAAGATAGCATAAAAGCGTGAGGAAATTCTGATCTCCGAAGACATTGGTCATGAGTCGCATAAAACTGGCTGGACTGTTACACAGCCCCTGCGGAAGGCGATTGAATTCATGGGAGGCCCATGGGAGTCGTGAAGGCAGTGAACTTTTTGTCCTCTTCAGACATCACGATGTTATAAAAACCAGAGGTTAAGTCCATTGCGCTAAAGATGACATTGCCTCCCAAAGCTGCTAAACAGTCTGCCTGATGAGGCAAGGGGTGAGCGTCTTTGACAGTTTGTGCGTTCAGCCAACGGTAGTCCACACACACTCGAAGGTCGCCATTCTTCTTCCATACCAGTACAAGTGGTGAGGCCCATTCACTACTGGACTTGCGAATTATCTCTTGTTGTTCCATCTCTGAGAGAAATCTCCTCAGTTCCTGGTACTGTGCTGGTGGTACACGGCGGTATGGAAGTCTGAAAGGACGATCTGATAATCTAACGTCTGATAACCGAATATGGTGGACAAACTCCTTGGCCTTACCGCAATCCAGCTTGTGTTTGGAAAATACATCCTCATGCCTCTCAATGAGCTGTACTAAACGACTCTTCCAATAATGGGATACTTCACATGACTCAATGTCGAGATCACCAAGGCCAAGACTCTGCAGGGTTTCGTGGGACCTGGAGGCAGAAGCACTTCCCTCATCAACCCCTTCAATGATGCCTTGGCTCTGCACATTCACCACCTCGTTGCTCTTGTGATTAGGATGCACACCGAGATCCTCAACAGCTACAACAGAGAAGACATCAGCTATTTTGGAGTTTCTTTTCAGAGTAATAGCCTTATCCATGGGGTTCATAATCCTGACCGGGACCCATCCATTGCCAGACATAGAAGCAATGACTCTTCCCACCATAATGCCTTTCTTGTGTGTCTGCGCCTTGGGTGGCTCAATGACAATAGTACTTCCCACAGAAATAGGGGTGTTGGATGGAAGCTTACCCCACACGAGGTGCTCTTGCATAGGCAACAAAGTGACAGCTTGGGCCAGTTTTGCTGTGCCCACAAAATCAGGTATTACACCACCTTTCCACCTGTTAACACCCTGACAGCATGTTCAGAAACTGCTCAATCTCAGGTTCTCCAGAAGTCTCAGGACGATTCATGACATTCCAATAGCCAGAGGTTTGCTTGAGTTGGGTAAGTATGAACTTGATGACATTGGTTCCCAGAATTAACTGGTCTTTCTGTCCTGGAACAACAAATGTAGGTACACTCACAGTCATGCCATACACTTCGATCTTCAGCTGATAAACTCCTTTGGGTCTGACTCAAACTCCACCACACCCAACAAGAAGAACATCCATGTGTAACTGGTCAGCCATTGCAGACATTCCCACACTCAGCAGTTCACGCTCTGTGTCCTCATTTATCGTACACGCCATGGATCCGCTATCCAGTAGAGCTTGGACTGTGACTTTGTCGTTCAATAGTACGGAGGTATAGAATAGACTGTCTGCTTTTTCCAACTTTGTGACATTCTGAAATAAGACAATACTGTTACCAGAGACAGATTTGCAACATTCGTCGTAAACAAACAAATCATCATCCACACTGAGGGTTTGACACTTTGCACTCACATAGTCCCCTCCCATACGTGAGTGAATTAGTTTCCCTGGGTTTGCGGGTCAGATGGACTAGCAGAGCTGACGACTTTGTGACATTGCTTTTGCTGATGTCCAATCTCCAAGCATGACAAACATCTTCTTTCTCTCATACAATGTGAACGGGTGGAATGATTTCTATCACCACAGACTCTACATTGGGAAAAGCTGCGCCACTGATTCATTCTCAGCTGTGGGACAGGAGGACTCTGGCTTGTACGCTCCAATACCCTTTCCAGCATACTCAAGACACATTCTAAAGTGCCAGCTTCAGAAGTTGCAGGTTCAGCAACCCTCAAAGGACTTTCAGGAAAACTGACAGGTGCATCTGCCTTCATATTCTCTCCCTTGGTGACGGCGTGAGGGTAGGTTGATACTTTAGCTGCATTAACTTGGACTGTGTTAACATGTGCAGCAGCAGACAGTTTTTCAGACTGGACTTCTCTCTGGTGTCCGTCAATGGCCTCCTGTATTTCTGTTACTGACCATTTACTGATGGGTTTACATTTAAACATACTAGAGAGGCTTGGTTCTGTACAGTTTCTGATGAACATCATCGCAATCTCAGGGCTCATGTTCTTTAACTTATCACCTTGTTTTTGTAAATGACTGTCTGCTAATTCAGCTGCTGCATTTAATCTAACCCAGTAATCAACAGGGCACTCATTTGCTTTGGGTCGTGTTGCGTAAAAGTCAGCTAGTGGTTGACATGAACCAGGACTCTCACTGAAGTAACGTCTTAACACATCATAGATGGTCTCCGGGGTGATAGCTTCGTTTGGGCTGCTTTTGAGACGGACCTTCACAATACTCTTGGCCCTGCCTAGCAGGTGGCTCAGGATCTCGTCTACCTGATCTGTGTCGGAGCAATCAGCTTTGTGGAGATACAGCACCATTAACTCAATCCATTCCTGAACTGTGTATTTATCTGTTCCATCTCCTCTAAACATTGGGGGTTCTTTGATATCCGGCTTGACTATCAGACTCACATTGGTTAGATTACGGCCTGCATTAGAGGGTTCTGGCGCAATATTATTGAATGGGACTGAACTGGGGGTGGTAACTGGGCTTTGGCTAGCCATTAGCCGTGTGGCAATGGAATCCCCTATTTGACTGCCTAAATCACAGATGAGCTCACGTAACTGCTGCGTAACATTATCACTACTAGGTGTAGAAGTAGTTGGACCAACAGGTTTATCTGAAGAGGTATCAGGTGACTGGGGACTATAAAATAACGTTCGAGGTTTACTAATGACGGGTTCCTTCACACTCAACAACCCTCTGCCCCTCCCAAAGTATGGTGTCATCATATCAGAGTCTTTTCTTACCCCAGCCATAGTGTACATTTAAAATAACAGAATAAACATACACAAAAACTGACCTCAGAAAATGTCCGAAAAGTATGATAGAGAAAAATCACAGTTCAGTATGTTAGTATGCAGAAAGAAAAAAAAGTCTCTTTTCCTTTTACAACTACCAGACAATGGTGTTATCGATTCCACAGCCTCCAAGTGCAGCATCCAGACCTCACAAGCGTGTTGCACAACTCCGGCGATCTGCGACAGCTGATCTAGTTGATCCAGTAGGTCACGGCACCATTTTTATGTAGCAGTTTTACTCTGGTTGTGTGTTTTTTGATTCTTTAAATGATGACAGCACTGAAGATTGAGGTCGCTGGATGGTTTTATTCAGTCTGCAGGACAACAAGATACACTGAATAATTTTCTCGGGACACGTCTCTCCTCGTGAACACAGAGCAGCTCTTATTAGAAGAGAGAGATAATGCACGTCCGACCCCGTCGGTGGAAAATGCGCTTCTGAGATGACGCGGTTAGCGCGTCGAACGAGGTATGTGCGTCATTAATATGTGTCCTGAGTATGACAATTTCCTGCATTAATGGTTCCCACTAGAATTATTTACATTATCACTCAGAACACAAAATAAAATAAAGTTTTGATGAAGTTCATAACCAAAATATTATTCAACTTTTTTTGAACCAGCTACACTACTAAAATCATCAAGGACTCTAATCACCCTGCAAACCCTCATTTCACGCTGCTGCCATCTGGTAAGCGCTTCCGAAGCCTGATGGCCAAAACTGAGAGACTCAGGAGGAGCTTCTTCCCCCAGGCCATCAGACTCCTGAACTCAGTCACTTAACATCACGTGACTTCACTTCAGGATAAACATCGATACACTGACATTGCACTGCACTTTCTGTTCTCGTTGTTACTGTGTAACAACCTGTTATAAACCTGTTTGCACATTATACTCTTTATACATTTGTTAACCACATATTTATAAGTCTACAGTTTACTCCACTTATTTTATTCCACTTCTTTATTTTTATTTTTTTCTACTTGATTTATTTATAATTCTACAGATATATATATATATATATATATATATATATATATATATATATATATATATATATATATATATATATATATATATATATATATTTTTTTTTTATTCTATTTCTATATAATTTCCTCCTTGTGTTTTTAACTGTGAATTTGCACTGTCCATGGAGCGGACCTGTTTACATTTCACTGCCGGTTGTATATTCTGTATATAACTGTGTATGTGACAAATAAAACTCTTGAATCTTGAATCACTCTCTCTCTCTCTCTCTCTCTCTCTCTCTCTCTCTCTCTCTCTCTCTCTCTCTCTCTCTCTCTCTCTCACACACACACACACACACACACACACACCTGTATGAAAGCAAAGCGAGACGCAGACTAAAGTCATCACAAAAGAGGCAGACTGTGCAGTAATGAAGAGTTTTATTAGTATATTGAGCAGATTGTTTCTGTGACAGCTCAGATAAGGATGCCCAGAACTGTCCCCAGAGTGGCCCCTGCGGCGCCCACAGCCGCCTGACCCACAACTGGGATCCCAGCAGCACCTAAAGGCAAAACACTCGTTTCAGAGCCCAACAGGAATTATTATAAAAATGAAATATCAAATGCGCATTTCTTTCTATTGACATCTACGTCATCTTCCACAATCCTGACATCTGCATTACCAGCGGCTTGAAGGACTGCAACCATCGACCCGGCAGCGACCCCTCCTCCGTTCGCCACCGCGGCGGCGCTCATCATCGAGGCGGCGTAAGAACTCGCAGCGATCCCGGCCCCGGTGAAGCCCACCGCCGTCAGAACTAAAGGAGCGGCAGCGACTGCACCGGCTGACACACAAACTCACGATCAACATCGCTTTAGAGGTTAAGGCAAGACACCACCACACCCCGTTGATCGATTACATGAAGAATGACAAACATGTTCTGTAGTTTTCTGAAATGTTATGTTCAAATATGCAAATGAGGCGTTATCTAATTAAATATTCGCTCATTTGAATAAATATACAGAACACAAATCTGTCAGTACAGAGGGAATTCTGGATTTCTCTTTTTATCATATACACAAAAAATATGTTCTCCATATTTTTTCGGAATAAAATGTATAAAGTCAGGCAAATGATATATGAACAACCCCCTCAGTGAAACCCTTCAGAATAAAACTGTATTAAAGTGATGCATTAAACATGAAACACTGAAATCTACAGACACAAATAGATAAAGTGCTATTAAAGACACACTTAAAAGTGTATTTTACATGTTTTCTCTCTCCATTAATCTGAAATAACACTTTATGAGAAGCCAGAAAGCAGTGTTTTTGCCTGTAGTGTCTCTAAAGTTCTGTATGACTTTGGCTTTTTCAGCATTTTTAACTTTAGATTATGAAATTACAGTTGTTTGTTAGATCTTACCTGCTCCAGCACCAGCGGCGATGAATGTCACTAATATAGAAGAGAAAATAAGGGTGAGATTCCTGTAATGCTGATAAACCAACATGAATATCTGCAGTGATCTGATAAGGTACTCACACAACCCCATCTTCAATGGAAATGAGCCCTGGTGTGTGTGTGTGTGTGTGTGTGTGTGTGTGTGTGTGTGTGTGTGTGTGTGTGTGAGCTAAAGCTCTCTGGGTGGACACTTTTCGAGAAATGAAACTGAATGTGATGTCCAGTTCGCGAAAGAATTGCTCTTGTGAACCGGATCTTTGCGAATCGGTTCTTTTCGAGTCAGTTATTTTCGAACCGGATCTTTGCGAATCGGTTCTTTTCGAATCGGTTCTTTTCTGAAAGACTATATTCAGATCACGGGCTGTTGAGGTGTCATGGCGTTTTTTACTGCCAGTATTGTCATCATTGAAAATGCAGTGAATGGTTAAACATTTCTTTGTTTTACATGGACCTATTCATATAAAAACTGTTCTGTCTTTAGATTTTGTTCATTTTTGAGCCAAATCTCAAAATTGTCCTGTGGTGTGACTGTCTCAAACATGGTTCAATAAATTACAACTTTTATAAATTAAAAATAAAAGCATGCACATGTTAATAAAAACCCCAGGCATCATTTTACAAGTGTCTATTTTACTAAAAAAAAATTATTATTATTAATTTTTTCCATATATTTCTAAAAGTGTAGATACAGAAAACCATGTCCTCCGTTGTGACCCTGATTTTAAATCGGGCAATTCCACGGACGAGTTTAATTCGTTGAAGGACCCCATTCAAGGTCATGTTACAGAAGCACATGCATGATTTTATCAGAATTTGTTTTGGCAAGAAAATGTATTAAAAGTGCTATAGAAGTGTTGAGTTCTGTCCTTTGGTGCGACGCCCCTATATTCTTAATTCTTTCTGTCACACCATTGGACTCATTTCAGTACAAATAAAAATAAAATAAAAAACGAAGTGACGAAGTTAGTGACCCCTTATATTTTCTCAAACATCAGACTTCACACAACATAACAATATGCATGTTCTCTTCAAAAGTGGTGTTTTACCAAAAAAAGCTTAAAAAAAGTTTATTTGTTCCGTTTTTAGAGTTCAGAAACATCAACCCCATCAAAAACATTTATTTGTGTACGCCTATATTTAACTTATTCTTTAGTTTAGAGCTTGTTGGATTCAACCCACTTTATTTTCCTAATTTGTTTGAGATAAAAAGTTATATTATATTAGTTATTTAACTTTTTTATTAAATTATTAATCTAATTATTAATTTAATTAGCTTAATAAATATTTTTATTTAAATAATTATTCATATTATAATTAATATTAAATATAATAAATAATATTATTATATTTAAATTCATTATTTTTTCCTCAGAATTCTACACACAACACCCCATAATGACAATGTGAAATTAGTTTGTTTGAAATCTTTGCAAATGTATTAAAAATAAAGAAAAACAAATCATGATCATGTCCATAAGTATTCCCAGCCTGACTCCTGTTTCCACGGATCATCCTTGAGATGCTTCTACAGCTCGACTGGAGTCCACCTGTGGTCAGTTCAGCTGATTGGACATGATTGGGAGAGGCACACACCTGTCTATATAAGGTCCCACAGGTAACAGTGCATGTCAGAGCACAAACCAAGCCATGAAGTCCAAGGGATTGTCTGTAGACTCCGAGACAGGATTGTATGGAGCCACAGATCTGGGGAAGGGGACAGGAACATTTCTGCAGCTGAAGGTCCCAATGAGCTTCTGCTGGAATAAGTTTGGGACCATCAGGACTCTTCCTAGAGGTGCCGCCCGGACAAACTGAGCGATCGTGGGAGAAGGGCCTTAGTCAGGGAGGTGACCGAGAGCCCGATGGTCAGTCTGACAGAGCTCCAGCGTTTCTCTGTGGAGAGAGGAGAACCTTCCAGAAGAACAGCCATCTCTGCAGTTCTCCACCAATCAGGCCTGTGTGGGAGATTGGCCACACGGAAGCCATTCCTCAGGGAAAGGCACATGACAGCCCGCCTGGAGTTTGCCAAAAGGCTCCTGAAGGACTCTCAGCTTGAGCTTGAGCTTTGAGAGGTCCTGCACAGAAGAATGGGAGAAACTGCCCAGATACAGGTGTGGCAAGCTTTAGCATCAACCTCCAGAAGACCTGAGGCTGTGATCGGTGCCAAAGGAGCTTCAACAGAGCTTAGAGCAGAGGCTGGGAATACTGATGGGCATGGGATTTGATTTGATTTATTTAGTTTTTATAAATTTGCAAAGATTTCAAACAAACTTCTTTGACGTTGTCATTATGGGGTGTTGTTTGTAGAATTGAGGAAAATAATGAATTTAATCCATTTTGGAATAAGGCTGTAACATAACAAAATGTGGGAAAGGTGAAGCGCTGTGAATATTTTCCGGATGCTCTGTATATATTATTAGCAGTGTTGGGAGTAACGCATTACAAAACTAATTACAAAAGTTTGCTGTAGTGTAAGGCATTACTAATCAATTTTCAGTAATATTTTATTCGCAACATTTTCAGTAAAGCTTGTGTTATAACACACTTTTAGCCGAAAAATTTAATTGTTCAAAACAAAAAAAAAACCCCAGCAAGACCGTGAGACATTAACGAATGAAAAATGCAAGTTATTACCGATTTGTGGTCAGTCAACATCCGCGTGTGGTGTCCAAGTTTGTACATGAAGACTAAATGACAGCCTCTGATATATTTGTATAGTGATTTATTGAATTCCTGTCCCTCTTGCTGGTGTACCTTTGTATTGTGTGACAGTCCAGTGAAGGCGTGTTTAGAGCGTGTTTTACAGGAGCGCCGCGAGGCATGATTTCAGCCTCTGTGTGTGCTCGCGCTGGCCAGTGGAAAAGCAGCTAAAGAAGGCTTAAAGGCTCTGTCGTTTCAAATAATAGCACAACGGCGAGCGCCTCGAGTATAAACACCTCTCCAAAACGGACGAGGCGCGCGCGCAGTCAGCAGAGGCTCACACTTCGGAGCCAAACGGAACTATAAACAAGGCTTAATGGATGAAGATGGCAGAAGAATACAGTACATTCGCAAGATGGACGCTTGCGCATTACTTCGAGTTTGTCAGAGATAAGGACAAGAAGAATGAAATAGTCAAATGCAGTCAAATGCAACCTTTGTCTAAAACCGAAAGATCTATCGACATCACAAAATAGCACTAGCAATTAAAAAAAACATCTCTTGCTCTTTTTGCACTTGCAGTGAAGTTTGTTGTGAACCTCTTGAATTCAAAGAGAATAAAATAATGGCAACAATAAGAAAAGAACAAAACGTGCATCTTGTCATGGCATTAGAGTTTACATACAGTTCTGTTGTGTCTAATATGAATAGACCCAAGCTATTCCCAGATATTGCCAGATAATCACTTTACCTCTTCCTTACTTTAACAGACTTGGATCGTTTGTGATTCTGTCTGTCATCCTTTCCTGTATTGTCTTGTGCCTTCACTTTGCCAATTATATGCTGTATTGTTAGTAGCTTGGATAGCCCACAGTCATTATGCTACATCATATCGCCTTCTACTGGATGTAAAATGCTCTAGGTCAGGGTCAGGGGCTGGAGCCGTCACTGGACTCTGGTCAGGGGCTGGAAGTGGCTCAGACCAAATATATATTAGCAAGTGGTTCTTCACTGGACTCTGTAGCTTATTTTAGTGTCCTTGTGTTTATTTTAGACTCCAGCCCCCTGACCAGAGTCCAGTGACGGCTCCAGCCCCGATCAGAGTCCAGTGACAGCTCCAGCCCCCTGACCAGAGTCCAGAGAGGTCTCCAGCCCCCTGACCAGAGTCCAGAGAGGTCTCCAGCCCCCTGACCAGAGTCCAGTAACGGCTCCAGCCCCGATCAGAGTCCAGTGACAGCTCCAGCCCCCTGACCAGAGTCCAGAGAGGTCTCCAGCCCCCTGACCAGAGTCCAGTGATGGCTCCAGCCCCCTCACCAGAGTCCAGAGAGGTCTCCAGCCCCCTGACCAGAGTCCAGTGATGGCTCCTGACCAAAGTCCAGAGAGGTCTCCAGCCCCCTGACCAGAGTCCCGTGAGGGCTCCAGCCCCCTGACCAGAGTCCAGTGACGGCTCCAGCCCCCTGACCAGAGTCCAGTGATGGCTCCTGACCAGAGTCCCGTGAGGGCTCCAGCCCCCTGACCAGAGTCCAGTGACGGCTCCAGCCCCCTGACCAGAGTCCAGTGACGGCTCCAGCCCCCTGACCAGAGTCCAGTGACAGCTCCAGCCCCCTGATCAGAGTCCAGTGACAGCTCCAGCCCCCCAACCAGCGTCCAGTGATGGCTCCAGACCCCTGACCAAAGTCCAGTGACGGCTCCAGCCCCCTGACCAGAGTCCAGTGACGGCTCCAACCCCCTGACCAGAGTCCAGTGACGGCTCCAGCCCCCTGACCAAAGTCCAGAGAGGTCTCCAGCCCCCTGACCAGAGTCCCGTGAGGGCTCCAGCCCCCTGACCAGAGTCCAGTGACGGCTCCAGCCCCCTGACCAGAGTCCAGTGACGGCTCCAGCCCCCTGATCAGAGTCCAGTGACGGCTCCAGCCCCCTGACCAGAGCCCAGAGAGGTCTCCAGCCCCCTGACCAAAGTCCAGAGAGGTCTCCAGCCCCCTGACCAGAGTCCCGTGAGGGCTCCAGCCCCCTGACCAGAGTCCAGTGATGGCTCCAGCCCTCTGACCAGAGTCCAGTGACGGCTCCAACCCCCTGACCAGAGTCCAGTGACGGCTCCAGCCCCCCGACCAGCGTCCAGTGATGGCTCCAGACCCCTGACCAAAGTCCAGAGAGGTCTCCAGCCCCCTGACCAGAGTCCAGTGACGGCACCAGCCCCCTGATCAGAGTCCAGTGACGGCTCCAGCCCCCTGACCAGATCCCAGAGAGGTCTCCAGCCCCCTGACCAGAGTCCAGTGATGGCTCCAGCCCCCTGACCAGAGTCCAGAGAGGTCTCCAGCCCCCTGACCAGAGTCCAGTGACAGCTCCAGCCCCCTGACCAGAGTCCAGTGATGGCTCCAGCCCTCTGACCAGAGTCCAGTGAGGCTAATGAGGACAATCATTGTCCGGTCCCTACCTGAAAACATGTAGGCACTCTGAGCTCACCCTAAACCCTCACCCTCCACATACCAGTACATTGTGATGACCACTCTGCCACACTCACCCCATTCCACTCCAGCCACTGGAATTGGACTTGAGACCACTGGACTTGAGACCCCTAGACTTGGCGGTGCGAGTCCTGTACGTACAGCCCCCCGTTTTAATGTCACTATTTTTTAAACAAGTGAGCTTGTATAAATGTGTTATTGTCGCATTAACTTCAACAGCCCTAAATTCAACACAAAACATTTTCCTATGAGTTGAAGTCTGACACGATTTTCTGCCCCCTTTTGATTGACAGGATATAATCAACCCTGATCATCAGCTGTTTTTAAACAATGGCCGATAGTGCAGATAATTGCTTTTATTGGCCGCTTTCTTGGTGCATCCCCAGATTATACTAATATATGAATAAACAAATCTCAAATCAAACTCAAAAATCTCAATTCATGAAAAAAGACTTTACACATGAGATTTATTTCCCTTTATTTTTAACTGTTTTGGTTCAAGAGTACAAATAGTCATGGTCAACAATTAAAATACATTTTAATAAAATAAAAAGCTCTATTATTAACAGATTATTAATGCTGTATTTTTCCATCCTTGTTAAAGGTTCTGAGCTGTGGATATGGAAATCTGTGTTTCATCTAGATAATTATTTCAGGATAAAGTGTTTATTTAAAAGCAGAGCAGATGAATTATGAATAAATGCAAAGCCAGAGTCAGGTTATTGTCATCAGTGCAAATCATACTGTAGGTTACCAATGTAACTAATCCATCATATGATACCTATACTGAGAGGTGGCAAACGTTTAATGTGTGCGAGGACACGATGTTTACTGGCAAAATACAGATCAGTCAGAAGATCTAAAACCCTTTATCATACAGCATGACCACTAGTTTAACATTTATATTGATAAAAAAGTGCCTTTTTAAAGGTTTTTTTTACATACTAGTGTTGTTAGATGTATTGTTAAACAATGAATAAACAATGTTGAACAAATGAAAGCAAAAAAAGAGTCTTTCAGTAACGTAAACCTTCACATCAATGAATTATAAGTGCAACCATGTGCATGAACATTTAATAAAGACACGATACTGGACAAATGTGTGTGCTGTTTCTTAAATTAGCAGGGCTCCAGACTTAAAAAATGATTATGAATAATTTGACCTTTGAGTTTGTCAAAAATAAAGGGATAATTAATAGACCAAGGCCTGAAAGCCTCAGCGTTATAAAGCAATGAGCGAGATATTTTACATTATTGTGCCAGTAGAACAGTGGGAGATGTTTATTATGTCTGGTTTCTCAGTATCATCTCAGTCAGCGTTCATTATGTCTCACACATGTGCAGTAAGATGATTTAAGCACTTTCAGATGTTTTAGTGTTGATGGGAAACGCTAGTGTGGACGGAGAGCATTTCGAAACAAAAATGCTGTTTTTAAATGTGTCCAGATGAATGTAGACACAGCCTTAGATTATGACTTTGGGTAGCGTGCAGTAGAGTGTGAGTATGTGTGAGAGACTAAAAATCACCCATCCTTCCTATATTTAGGGTTTCAAGCGCTGAAACTCTGTTGTAATTGTTACATTTTCCAGGGATCAGCATTCTCCCCTAAAACTCATCAGGCAGCCCAAACCGTAAGTCGGAGAGACTTGAAACTTCGAGGGCTGGTAGTACTCACACCGACTAAACGTCAGCGAGGCGCGCCCCGATCGGCCTGACGGTGTGAAACGGCTCATAACTCCTAAACCGTTAGGTGTAGACTCAAGTGTCTTATATCGTTGGAATCCTTGGCTCCGACATGCATGCCTTGGATTTCTGAAATGTTGGGTCTTTGTTTTTTTCTTTTAAACCTACTTTTGCAAACTAGTCCTAGGTTTTTGGCCTGATCGGAACCAAACCAGTGCAGAAATATTCTCTGGAGCGTGAATATCAATAATTCATCAATGATTTAATTCAAGGTCCTAATGCGAGCCATAATGTTTGATGTGACCGGGGCCACTTCTACTAAAATGGCTATAACTCATGAACGGAACGAGATATTTTTGCTAAACTCGGGACACTCTAAGCTCAATCTGAGGTCACATGAAAATATTTCGACGATTGGCCACTTGGTGGCGCTATAATAGGAAAAACATGAAAATGGCTATAACCACTCAACTGTAGTGCGATTGGCTTGAGAATTGGCATGCGCTGTCTTTGTCCAGGGTGCCATGTCTGTCCACGAGGACACTGGCATATCTCAAAAAACACAGCCGCCATCGACCAATGAAATGTGAGCATCTGTTAGACAAGGTTAACATAGGCCGATCGGAACGAAACTCGGTATGCATCATCGGCATGATGCCCTGAAGGATCCTGAGAAGTTTTGAGTCCGCGCTTTTCACGGGAGTCACCTCCTTAGACTCCTGAAACCTTGCCGAGTCCAACGATACCAAACATGCCTGGTTTCGCCTTATGGTTTGTGCAACGGTGTGATTTAACGCTTTAAAAACTTTTGCGAATATCTTCATTATTCGAAAACATAGGTCGATAGCTAAACAATAATGCCCAAATGTCAAAATTCTGATAGGAAGTGGCAAAAAAATCCAATCAATGTCACCCATGGGTTATTTTTATGCTCTCATAAATATGTGTCTATGTCAAAAAACCTTTAAAAAAAAACATTTTTCCTTAATAGATAGCCTGTACTGGCTGGAAATGGTCTTTTCCGTCTATGATCTAAGTGGTTACATGCTTGCTAACACAATACCTTTTTACGCATGTGCTTCAAGCCCTTAACCGCTTGAACCCTGTTAATTGCTGCTTGCAGCTATATTTTTGTCTTTGTTCAAAAGCTCATCCACGCTCATATTCCATATTCTGTTGATGAACACATTACTGTGGTTGATGAAGGAGATGCACTGACCTAACATTAGCCTCAGTCTCCCGCGATCACGACCCCTCTACAATGATGATATTATAAGAGGAAAGCAATATTATTTTAACCAGTTATATTTTAAATTATCGGCACATCAGCCATGGTGGCATGATGGCATTTAGTGGCAGTCTGGAGCCCTGAATAAGAGTCCGTTTATTTTATGATAAAAGTGCATAACACAGGGTTTCTGCCGGTTTAATAAAGGTAAATTTAAGACCTGTTTAAGACAATGTAAGGAATAAATCGAAGGGAATAACATGTCAGTATGTTCTCTAAATGTAAATGAGTGTACTAGCAACACTTCAGAGTTAGAAAATACCATTTCATAACTTTATAACTCATTTTACAAAAACAAAACTTAAAGTTTGAGATCAGAAATCTTGTGAAAGTGATTTTATGATTAAAAGGAGAACCAATATCTTCCAATGGGTTCATAAAAATGCAAGTTTAATTCATACCCACTGACAGATATTTGTTCTTGTTTTAACCATAAACTCATTTCATTTCTCAGAAACCAAGACTTGATTTCTTCATTTTGCATCTCAAGTAAATGTGTCCTGATTTAAGGATGTTTTGAGATTTGTACTAATTGTTTCAGTTAAATAAATTTAGGGCCCTATGAAATTTATTTTATGAATTTATTTTTGTTTTATAGTTTATTCCATTAGTAATTTTTCTGGGCTCTGTTTTAATGGTTAAATTAAAATGTATTAATCAAAAATAAAATCATGAAACAGACGATTTAACAGCAATTTATTAAATGTTTAACAAAAAGATATATATATATATTTAGGGCCCTATGAAATAGGTTTTATTTTTCTTTTACTTTTATTCCATTTTTATGAATGGATTCTGCGGTTCCGTCAGTGTTTGTTGCATTGCAGAAATCAATTTAATGCCATGATATTGAATTTAAGACCTTTTGAATTTTTAAGACTTTAAATTGTGGAAGGTCAAATGAAGACTTTTAAGACCCGCAGAAACCCTGATAACATCTTGCCGCTGTTGTGTGTATCTTCAATGCAAGCGTGCCTGATATGTTTAACTGTGAGAAGCAGCGGAGGTGTTAGAAAGCGTAGGGTCCCACGATGATGGTGAGCCGCAGTAAAGAGCTGGAGCGATAGTTCATCAGCGTGTGTTGAGTGATCATCTCCAGATCCACCATCAGCTCCAGCGGACCCTCCAGGGACTTAGTCAAGACCAGCATCGCACCGGCACTGCTGAAGCGCTAATGCAAGAAAGGACAAACACACGCAAATCAGATAAAACACAGCAATATTCTCACATCTCTCATCAAATTTCATAGATTATGGTAGCAGAAATGAATGAGGCAGCACAGTCATTTTTAGATTTTAGGGTTAGTTACTTGTAATTATGCATAATTTACTGTTAAGTACATGGGAAAATGTGCAACTACGTCACTTTAAAATAAAGTGTCACCCATTGTGGTATGTGGAGCAGCTTGAAGTCAACTTGTGGTCAAAATCACGAGTCGAGGGTTTGTCCATATAAACGTAGCTAAAGCACATGAAAGATGAATAAATACTGCAACAAATGTATTTCTCTTTGTTAGTTAATGCATTGCCAAAGATTAACTAATGGGACCATATTGTAAAGTTTCTTAGTATATTTATCTTTGAATATTTTTATATATTCATATACATACATGATATATTATATATTATATACACTGATCAGGCATGTATATAATATTTATGCTCGATTGGATTGAGTTCTGGGGAATTTGGAGGCCAAGTCAACACCTCAAACTCGTTGTTGTGCTCCTCAAACCATTCCTGAAGCATTTGTGCTTTGTGTCAGGAGCATTATCCTGCTGGAAGAGCCACAGCCACCAGGGAATACCGTTTCCATGAAAGGCTGTACATGGTCTCAACAATGCTTAGGTAGGTGGTACGTGTCAAAGGAACATCCACATGGATGGCAGGACCCAAGGTTTCCCAGCAGAACATTGCCCAAAGCATCACACTGCCTCCGCCGGCTCGCCTTCTTCCCATAGTGCATCCTGGTGCCATGTGTTCCCCAGGGAAGCCACGCACACGCACGCGGCCAACCATGTGATGTAAAAGAACACGTGATTCATCAGACCAGGCCACCTTCTTCCATTGCTCCGTGGTCCAGTTCTGATGCTCACGTGCCACTGTTGGTGCTTTGGGCGGTGGACAGGGGTCAGCATGGGCACCCTGACTGGTCAGCGGCTATGCCGCCCCATACGCAACAAACTGAGATGCTCTGTGTATTCTGACACCTTTCTATCAGAACCAGCATTAACTTCTTGAGCAGTTTGAGCTCCAGTAGCTCGTCCGTTTGATCGGACCACACGGGCCAGCCTTCGCTCCCCACGTGCATCAATGAGCCTTGGCCGCCCATGACCCTGTGGCCGGTTCTCCACTGTTCCTTCCTTGGAGCACTTTTGATAGATCCTGACCACTGCAGACCGGGAACACCCCACAAGAGCTGCAGTTTTGGAGATGCTCTGACCCAGTCGTCTAGCCATCACAATCTGGCCCTTGTCAAACTCACTCAAATCCTTACGCTTGCCCATTTTTCCTGCTTCTAACACATCAACTCTGAGGACAAAATGTTCACTTGCTGCCTAATATATCCCACCCACTAACAGGAGCCGTGAGGAAGAGATCATCAGTGTTATTCACCTCACCTGTCAGTGGTCATAATGTTATGCCTGATCAGTGTATATTTGATGTTGTGCCACCAGGGAAAACCAAATTGAATTATGTGTGGGAGATGCACTTCACAAATAAACTTGGTGGGCATTAGCTTAGTGCCTAACTGTTGAAATGTGAGAAGAGGGAAAGGCTGAATGCACCATGTGACCAGTGACACTGAATTTGCTCATGCAGTGGTCTTACAGCGCCACTCAGTGGTCAAACCACAGTAGCTGAACTGACTTCAGCTGAACAATGACACTTCAGAGCTGCTGTACAGCAGACATGAACTGTTTACATCATGTAAAGCTGCTTTGAAACAATCTGTACTATATAAAGCGCTATATATAAATACAATATTACTCCTGTTTTCTTTGTGCTTCAAAACCACTAATAACAAATTTGGCAATGATAACATTAAGCAGCCAAGAATATGTTTTGACAGAAAGAAACCTCAAATGAAATGGCTGTAGGTGCGAGAGATGGGCACTCGAGTTAGTGACTCGCATTGAGGCCTCAGACTGGACTCGAAACAACTCAAGTCTTTAAACCTTTACTATCGTAAATGGAAAAAAGTGCTTTATTTGAATGTGTCATAAGGGTCCCATGAAACATGACAAGATCCATCATGCCATATGTTCTAACATTTGGATTCTTTACCATGTCAGATCAGCTAGATGCAAAGAATGTGTGGAAAACAATTAAAGACACCGGAACGCCACTTTATTAGACATCGCATCCACAAGGGGTCACATTAACTCACACAGCAGCTGTTTTACTGTGGGTGGCTGGGTGGCTCTTTTGGATTGCCAGCCTGTTAAAACATGAATAAAATCTAACCTTTAAACCCAGCACTTTTACTTTTATCAATCTTTTCGTAGTATATGCAGCTTTTATCTCTCTTAATGTGTGTCAACGAGAGAGAGAGAAATATGTTAATCCATTTATTATTTAAAGTGCATATTTTAACGTATCACAATCAGCATGTGTACAGTTTTCTATTGACTTGAAACAACTGGAGACATTCCGAGGTTTGATATTTTCTGCTAATGTCGGTCACTTACATCTTAGGACATTTATTACAAACAGATGATAGAAAGGTCATATATTTTGTATAATTTCTATTAAAAATTTTTTGTAAGACACGACTTGAGACTCGACTCATGACAAAAGACTTCAGACTTGACTCGGACTCCTCTGGTAGGTGCTGTAGTGAACCCATGGTTAATTTGGTAAGGGTTTAACGCTTGTGTTGGTTACTCACCCTAAGGAAGAACTCTCCTCCCTCATTGCCAGCTTTGATTCTGAAGGTGTAGTGAGCGCTGGGGAAGATGTTTGTGGCTTGAATCTGAAAGATATCTGCCGGTACGCTGCGCTCTGAATGGAGGCTCATGTATTTGTGAACTATAGACTGCGGCAGGCCTCGACACGCACCCGCGGACTGGCACGAACACCGGCTAGGAATCAAAGCAACAAGATTACCCTTATTTTCCATGCTTAAATGTGTCAAAGCTTAGTGTCTCTGGTGGGTGTCTGTGCTCTTCATTTCTTTACATTTCACTGCCGGTTGTATATTCTGTATATAACTGTGTATGTGACAAATAAAACTCTTGAATCTTGAATCTAGTCCAGACTTACTTTTCCGCTGTCAGCGTGTACGGCTCGTGACACGGGTTCTGAGGGTAACAGCGATGACCTCCATAATAGTTCCAGCACATCTCATCTTCCCTACATTCATGGCCCGTTTCACACTCGTTGATGTCTTCCATACCGGAGAAAAGATTGTGATTAGCAATATGGCATATCATTAATATATGAGAATGCAGACCTTACAACTCCCAAACAACTCGCTCCATTGTTCTTTCATCTCTTAAGACTGCCGAAATAACTCCAAGGCTTAAGAAGGCCTAAGCATTTTGCCAACTTTCATCCAATTTCTAATTTACCATTTCTTTCAAAAATATTGGAAAGATTGTTGCGGCTCAGGTCCGTCCATCTGGTCCAGTCTGGTTTCCGTCCATTACACAGTACAGCCACGGTAGAAGTGACCAATGATCTGTTGATGGCGGCTGATTCTGGACTCTTAACTATACTTGTCTTGCTTGATCTAAGTGCGACCAATGCTAAACAAGTTCTTTTAGATAGATTAATCTCTATTGGTATTACTGGTGTCCCTCTCACTTGGTTTAAATCCTATTTCTCTGGTCAATTTGTTGATGTAAAACTTTCAGATCATATTCATCATGTGTTACCATTGGTGTTCCTCAAGGCTCTGTCTTGGGCCCTCTTTTATTTATTGTCTTTTACCTCTCGGTCATATTTTATATGATATGCAGATGACACAGCTCTATTTGTCCTCCAAGCCCAATTCTACTCTTCTTCTTCCCTCTTGGACTGTTTAGATGAAATCAAATCCTGGTGCTCGTGCAATGTTCTAAATACTGATAAAACTGAGGTTCTTCTTGTTGGCACTAAATCCAATTTGGACAGCTTGTCACTTACTATTGATAATTCCATAATTTCCCCATCTTCTCCGGTTAAGAGTTTGAGTGACATCCTAGAAAGTAGCTTGTCGTTTGAAACATGTTAACTCTTTCCCCACCAGCATTTGTGAAAAAGTTGCCAGCCACTGGCAGCATTTTTGAGCATTTTCACAAAAGTTTCATGGCCCGAGAATATTTTGTTGTAAGAATATCTGAACATGCAATATGCCAAAAGACGTTTTATTCTAGCTTAGTGCATCCTTTTTTTAATCAACACTTGAATGTGGGGATATTTCATAAAATAAGCAACATTTTGAGCAAAAAGCAGAGAAAATCATCAAAAACTACATCTGGATGGGATTCAGAGCGATGATCAAAACACAGATGGAGTAGATGGAGTCCATCAACAGCTCAAAGTTTACAGTCCTAGAGCTCATCCTGGGTCAGCATGTCATTCAGTAACATTAGGCAGTTTTGATTTATATGCTGTTTAATGTTGATGATTGTGTTATTTCACATGTGCATCTGCTTACACCTGAGATTGCCTGTTTGTGCCTCTTCTTTTCCCGTGTTTTGATCAGGAGATTCTGTACTATTTCAGAAGATGCGTAATAGCGCCCCCTACCGTATAACAGTGAAAACACAGAAAGCTGGAAAATTCTGTCAATGGTGGGGAAAGAGTTAATAATGTCACTTGTTCAGTATATTTCCTCTTACAGAACAGCAGTCGTCTTACACCCATTCTTGTCCTATTAAACCCACCCAGATAATTCCTAGAACCTCTTCCATTGAGCACATCTCTCCTGTTCTTCATCGATTACTTCAACAGCTCAAAAACATATTTTATCGCTAGAAAAATTGAAATAACCTGTATTATGCAATCATTTAAGACATTTCTCCTTATATAGAACCTTTTTGGCATAAGTTATTTAAAACTGAGTTCTATTTAGAGCCCAATGAAACTTTTTTTCTAAGGGTGTATTATTGCCAATGGAAAATCCATTTTCATGAACAAATAACGCGCCTTTTTGTTTCATGCATATTGTATTGATTAAAGGAATAAAATAACAGAGGGGGTGAAGCAACATTGCACTGAATTCCTGGCCATCTTGCTCTGATGTGAAATATCTGGGTGTGGATGATAGAGAAGAGGCCAGGCAAAGACGAGTGTTATATTTTATGAAGGAGGAGGCCGGTACCTTGACACATTCTTGTTCTCTGCAGCTGATATCCCTCTGGGCAGGTGCAGGAATATCCACCCGGGCTGTTCATACACACATACTGGCACATGTAGCTGGAGAACGCACACTCGTCTGTGTCTGGACACACACCAACTCAACCAACAGTCAAATAAAAGGAAAGACATTTACTAATCTGACTGCACTGACACTATCAGATGAGAATGAACTGACTTGAGCTGAATACCCACACCGTTGTCTTTTGTAGAGCTGCTTATAGCGGAATTGAACTTGTTTCATAACTGATGAACTTTGCTCAGTTAACTGAATCAATACTGAACTGATTTGATCCGAATAATGACACTATTGTCTTTCTAAAGCTGCTTTACAGCAGAACTGGAACTTGCCTACATGTGACTGGACTAAAGCCATCATGATCTTTGTCTAAAACAAGGCAGAGAACAATCTAGCTGATGATATTTTGTTCTGCCGTCCAATTAAAATGTGAAAATCAGACATTTGGTGAATTTTATATGCAAATGCACATGCAAATGCATTTCAGTTTTGTTGAGTAAATAAACACCGGTAAACCGAAGCACTTTGCAAGCAGGTTAATTTACTCAACCCAAGCATGTGAAATTAATCACAAATATACAAAGCAAATATGTAATATGTACATTATGTGCTAGTCGCAATGTCATGTTATGAATGTGATCTTTCCATAAAAACACATTGGATCACAGACAATGAACAACTGGCCCATAAAGAATTCACACAAAAGTGTAATTTTCTTTGTTAAAGATTGATGCATATTTCAATTAATATGTAAAATGTCAATATGAATATTTGGTTTAATTCAGCACTTTGTTATTTCTGTAGACTAAAATATGATGCATGCACTTTTGTCAACAGCCAGGCTTGTTCTTTGCAATAAACAATAAAACCCGTTGTTGTTTGATTTGTATGTATTCGTTACGCCCTCTTGTGGACTGTTGATTTATAAATCTGGTGTATCTTTCCCTATAACGGAAATTCTTTAGAATCTTTGAAATACATTTTTTTTATTTAAATTAAGTTTTTCAGCCCTTTTGGCAGCTCTCATTACTATATAAGCACTGAGCATGTTTCACTGCGTTCAAACGAATGCCTCAGAAAGAGTAGAGAGTGTCCTCAAATCAAGCAGAGGAACATGCACTGACCCACACAAGAGACTGAATCCGGTGCCAGTTCATAACCCTGATCACACTGGCAGATGTACGAGCCCAACAGGTTGAAACACTGATGTTGGCACGGCTGAGCCACATCACACTCATTCACATCTGAAACACAAGCCAAATCCACACACAGTTGTTAACACAAGTACAATTATACATGCACTCTATCTACACTTAATCTAGCACAATTGCGAGCATTTTTATATGTCAGTTAATAGTAACATATATTTCAAACATAATTTGGCCAGTTAGTTATTCTAATATTTCTTATCCTACAACAGTTCCAAAACAAGCCAAAGCATCAATAGAGTGTACAAAAGAGTGTACAATATATACGCTATCATCTAGGATAATATTGTATATGTTGTTTTAATAACATGAGCTGACATTATCAATTATGTCAATCACTTTTATTACTCAAACAAAAACATGACCTTAATAGTGCACACTTTAACAGCATGATGAAGCTTATTAGAATAATGCACAAATGCCTATATTGTTATAGTGTCTTATATTTACACTATATTGCCAAAAGTACTGGGATGTCTGTCTTTCCATGCACATGAACTTTAATGGTATCCCATTCTTAATCCGTAGGGTTTAATATGGAGTCGGCCCACCCTTTGCAGCTCTAACAGCTTCAGCTCTTCTGGGAAGGCTTTCCACAAGGTTTAGGAGTGTGTTTATGGGA
The DNA here is from genome assembly GCA_018749465.1 of Paracanthobrama guichenoti. Classification (NCBI taxonomy): domain Eukaryota; kingdom Metazoa; phylum Chordata; class Actinopteri; order Cypriniformes; family Gobionidae; genus Paracanthobrama; species Paracanthobrama guichenoti. The sequence continues at coordinate 6,510,967 of CM031955.1, forward strand.
ATTTTTGACCATTCTTCTAGAAGCGCATTTGTGAGGTCAGGCACTGATGTTGGACGAGAAGGCCTGGCTCCAGTCTCCGCTCTAATTCATCCCAAAGGTGTTCTATCGGGATGAGGTCAGGACTCTGTGCAGGCCAGTCAAGTTCCTCCACACCAAACTCGCTCATCCATGTCTTTACACTTGGCACAATGCAGTCAGGCAAGTCCCGTTCTCCTAGCAACCGCCAAACCCAGACTCGTCCATGGGATTGTCAGACAGAGAAGCGTGATTGGTCGCTCCAGAGAACACGTATCCACTGCTCTAGAGTCCAGTGGCGGCGTGCTTTACTCCACTGCATCCCACGCTTTGCATTGCACTTGGTGATGTAAGGCTTGGATGAGCTGTTCGGCCATGGAAACCCATTCCATGAAGCTCTCTACGCACTGTTCTTGAGCTCATCTGAAGGCCACAGAAGTTTGGAGGTCTGGAGCTATTGATTCTGCAGAAAGTTGGTGACTTCTGCGCACTGTGACCCTCAGCATGCGCTGACCCCGCTCTGTGATTTTACGTGGCCTACCACTTCGTGGCCTACAACAGTTTCCTGTTGGTTACTTCTTGTGTTTGTTTCATTAGCTGCTGATGATGTTCACCTTTGTCCAGTTCATTAGCCTGTGTATAATAGCCCTTTGATTCAGTTGTGCTTTGTTGGTTCTTGTTTTTGCTATGTCAATAACACATTTTTTATTCTGTATTGTATGTTCTTTGGTTTCCTGTTTCTGTGTTTCTGAGTTTTGGTTTTCTTTAATAAAACAGCCTGCAATTAGATCATTGTCACTACTACACATTCCACTCCACAACATTACAGAAGATCCAAACAAAAAATGAATATAGCTGCTGTTTATATTCTCCTCACCCAGAGGAATTGATCCCACACCCATACGTTTTTGGAACTTTCATAGCAAGAAACTCATTATTCCATCAGCGACTGATCAGCTATTTATTGAGCCGAACTTAATGAATCATTAAAATCAAGGTTGGCCATCGATGGTCCTCAAGGGACATGCTCTGAATCAGTTTGTCATGGAGTCAGTGGCCACCGCTTTGTCCATCCCAGAGACAATGACCTGTCCCTCCAGAAACTGAAAAATGTACCCTCATAAAATTAAAAACACCTAGAAAGGACCTCGAAACCGACAATCGAAGTCAGGTCGCCAGAGATGCAGTTGACCAATATGTCGGAGTGCTGCCCATGAAGCTATCGGCTCCAACAAATATCCTCACTTTTGAAATGCCAATCAGATGAAAGCAGTGGATCTCAAACCAATCAGAAAATCCAAGTACCACCTAGTCACTAGTGTGTTGACTTTGACCATTGTTTCGCATTGGGCAAATAGAAATACCGTTGACATCAGGCTTAAGCACTGTGAGCAACATACACACATTGCCATATTTTGATATATTCCTGTAAGTCAATTGAAACATGCTGCTGCTGGAGTGTCATCAGTCCCTATCAGAGCAGCAACTAAACAACACACACACTGCAGTAGTAACACTGAGTTTTTCACTAATACCTAACAATAATAAACATAATACAAATTTGGATCAGTGTAGTTTAACACTACACTACATCTGCTTAGACACCACTCTCGTTTAACCTGTTCCGCTCCTGTGTTCCAAGCCCTTCCTCCACCACCAACTCTGCCAGGGTCTTCATTGGCTCCTCTGACTTCTCATCATCCCCCTGCTCTGCCGGCTCTCCCCGATTCTCTGGCTTCACCGGTGTGGCCATGGTCTCCTGGCTTGCCAGATTCGCTGTTGTCTTCCAAGTCACAGCCTAAGCCTAGGACCTTTGACCTCCACTTTGGCCCTCAGATCTCCTGGTTCCACCTTGGTCCTACAAACCCTTGGCTCCACCATGGCTCTTCGTCCTTCACAGCGGTGCCTCATCCTTCAGGCCTCATCATGGCCTTTTGATCTTCTGGACATCAGGACCTTCGCCACTTTTGCATTGTCGGGTTCCTCCATTACTTTGGCTCCACTGTTGCCCTCCTTCCCACCGGCTCCAACTCTTTCTTCCAATTCCCTTCACAGATCCTCCACTTTGATGTTGGGTCTCCAATCCTGCAGCATAGCCCTGCTCCTCCAGTCCTACAGCTCCACCCTGCTCTTCCCACACCTTCTCCACCTCAGCCTTCCGAATCCCTGGCTCCACAGTGGTCTCTCATCCTTACGGCCTCACCATGGCCTTTTGATCTTTTGGCACCACCTTGGACTTGCAGACCTTCACCCCTTTTGCTCTGCCAGGTTCCTCCATCACTTTGTCTCCACTGTTGCCATCATTCTCACTGGCTCCTCTTTCTTCTGATCCTTGGATCCCCCTTGGTCCTCCGATCCTCCGGCTTCCACCTTGGGTCTCCAATCCTGCAGCATGGCCCTGCTTCTCCAGTCCTCCAGCTCCGAAGTCTTCTGAATCTCTGGCTCTGCTGTGGGCCACTGTTCCTCGGGGTTTGCCATTGTTCTCCATCCCTCCAGCTCTGCTGTGGTCTCCTCCGCTGGTTCTGCCACGGTTTTCTTTTATAAAACACCCTGTGACTAGATCCTTGTCTCTACTACTACTTCCACTCCACAACCACAATATTACAGCTACATTTAAGACACAATATTGTCTCTTTTTGCCTCATTTTGCCAATGAAAATATTTTCAAACAAAGCCACAACAGAATCATTGCATATCTCTAAGCAACACACAGTGGTGTTTTGTTCCTAAATGAATCTGCATTTTAGAACAACTTTCTTTTTTTTTTTTTTATTAGTATGGGGTGTCCATATACTTTGGCCACATAGTGGAAATATACAAGTTGTTCTTTCTTTCAAGTGTATTTCTTCACCAAGTCTTGAAAGCAAAATCGAGATTTCTAATCTTTTAGTTATGGTTGGTCACCACATGCATCTTTTGAACTGAATATAAAAGAAACATTCTTCTGTTCTTCATGAGGCTTAACAAAACTTTCTTTGCAGACAGACCTTCATATTCGGTGTGTTTGTACTGGTTCTAAGAGCCATTCTTATCAGTATGTTCTTCAGTTTCCATTGATTGCATGATTTCCAAATACTTTTGCAGGAAACCTTTCCTCACTGAGGAATTCCTTATCATGTTGTTGATCAATGAACATATTTTGGCAAAGATCTTCAAGCTTTAATTCAGAAGTTAGGCATCCCTATATAGTTTCACATTCCTTACTGTTCTTAGAACAACTGAACAATGTTGATTTGCAAATGACGGCTCTGAAACCTTGGGATTGATCCCAACTGTTCTCTCTCCTTTTAAAATATTTGTGCTAACACATTGACCTTTAATTTGAAGCTCCTGTTGCTCCTGTCCATCCCATGAGACCTTTAAAATTACTTTGTGAAAGATCTGAAATCAAATTCTTGGCAGAACTTTGAAGCATGATAATCTGACACACACACACACACACACACACACACACACACACACACACACACACACACACACACACACACACACACACACACACTCGTAAGAGGAGCTGTGTGGATAGAAACTCACCTACACAGCTGTGGTTGTTGCTGGCGAGCTGGTAGCCATCATTACACTCGCAGAAGTAAGAGCCAGCGGTGTTCACACACCTGTGCATGCAGTAGTGTGACAGCAGACACTCATTTCTATCTGCAAAGAGGTTTACACAAACAGTGTTCATTTAACAGGCTGATAGCAACATTTCTTACTTTTTTTCTTTGATGATGATTTTTTTATATTTTTTATAGACCAAATAACTGGCAATGTATATTACGCATTTTGTTGGTTCAATTGCTTTTGTCAGGGACTTCTTTTACCATTTTTATGCCTTTATTTCCTTGAATCCCCTTAAATTATTTAATTATTTAATTTCTTTAAAAACCAATGAAACCAATGTTCAAGACATGGTTACGGCCCAGATCAGCACAGACTGTGTATGAACTCACCCACACACTGCTCTCCGTGTTTCTGGTATCCAGGATGGCACTGGCAGCTGTAGGAGCCTCTGGTGTTGTAGCAAGTCTGCTCTGCACTGCAAGTGTGTGTGCTGTGAGCGCATTCATCTACATCTGCCCAAAGACACACACACACACACACACGTCAATGCATACCGTGGTAAATGCAAGTCTAGCAAATTGGCAAATTGGCTAACGGGAACAATCCATTGAGAAGTATCATTACATTTTATTTACATGAGAAGGTAATCACTCAAAAAGTGTGGCTACAGAACAGCCAACAAAAATATGTTCTAAGAACATTTTGCTAACGTTCCCATTAAGTTACAAAAACTTTAACTGAACGTTCTTGTTACATCCACCAGCTGGAGTGCCCTTGATCTCCACCAGAGGGCACTCCTTCCATCTTTGGTATCTCATTATGAACTGCACTTCCCATAACCCATTGCCAGGACTCAATATTGCTTGATAATTTCCACCTGCAAATCATTATCTGCTTAACTCTGCCTATTTAAGGCCAGTGTTTCTGTAACTCTTTGTGAAGTCTTGTATGTGTTATGCGGCATGTCTGAGCGTTAGTTCTGGTAGTGATGGGAGAAACTAAGCTTTCCATAGCTTTCACTCAACGCCACACGTAGGGCGGAGCTAGAGAATTTTGAGCACAGGTGCAGAGGGGGCGCTAGATCATTGACAAGGGGAGCTGCGCAATTATATATTTATAAATACTATTAATAAATGAGCAAAATTTAGCCACTCAATTTTTAGCATTCAATTATTTTATCACAATTTAAGTTTTAATTGTATTAAATTGAACACGCACAAAATTCATAATTCAATCAAATATTCTTTTAAGATTTTGCATACACCTATTAATTGAACAAAATTTCAGTCAAGGACAATGTGCCATTAAAAAGCACCCATAGCACCGGGGAAATATCAGTATTCACCAAATTGGTGACAACAAACACTTAACCTAGGTACTATTTACAGTCTCAAATCAAGACAATGCGACGGTTGTTGTGATCGACGGAAAATGCATCAATAGCCACGTTTCCATTAGATTTGCGCAAAACTTTCATGCGACTAAAACCAACATACGTGGCATAATTTTTGGAATGAAATTTTGGAGACATAGGCGTGTTATTCAAGCATTAATTCAAATTAAAAGTTTGGGAAATGTTTGAATTTGCATGGTACCTCAAGGTGTTTTTTACTATTTCATTATTTTGGCTTGAAATTTCGTTTTTTGGAAATATGCACTGAATTTATAAATGCTTTTGAAATGAGGACAGCGTTTGGAGTGGAGTGCATGCAAAATAATCCGTTCCCTGAATCCATGGCCTTTGTTGTTATTACACAAATAAAAGTACACAGTTTATAGTTTATAATTATGTCTTGCATTTATCTGTATGGATAAAAGTGACGTATTGAGTATTGTGAGTTGTTTCCGCTGTCATAAAGGAAAGCATACATCAGAACGCGCTGACGCCTTCGTCGGCCAGGGGTTAAAGAAACCGTGGCCTATTTAGTTTCATAGTTAGGCTATGTTTAAAGATTAGCCTATGATATAATTGTTTTTATTTCATATGTTGATTATGGTAAGTAAGCAGCATAAGATAAGATATTATAAGATGAGCATGTCTGGAGAAAAGGAGTGGGGCCAGGCATGATTTTGACCACTTCATAGAGTTTTGTTTTGTAGAAAGTCTTTCTTTAAAGTGAATTTCGTTTTGTATAAATTGTATTTTAATTTTGATCAATGTTTCATCAACTAATTGCATGTATATTTAATAAATAAGAAGCAAACCAAGAACGTCGGGAATGGATTGATGTGTGTAACTAACCCACTGGCCTGTTTCCTGTGGCCTTTGAGTAAGGCTGAAACTAAAGCGTCTTTCTGTTTTTAATACATTTCTTGAATATATGTCTTAATTACAGGCCTATAGATAGTTATGATATTTGTGCCTGCATTACTAGGTTAAAGTTACGCCACTGAGGCTAATCATGAGTGGTCAATGGCACCAAAAAGTTAGTGAAATTTTGATTTAGACGATGGTTATCTGTTATGAATATGAATTGTAGGCTACATCAATAAATGACAACAATTTCGTGCTATGGGCACTGCCGCTGATACAGGCAGCAGAAGAGCCTGTTTTACACTGAGCTTGCTTCTGCTTCTCAAACATGGAAGTGTGACAAAGGCACATAGGCTATATAAATCCTGTAATGTGGATAAAGGCTTATTTTGTACACATCACTATACAACACATGTCCTTGTTAGAAAATATGTCGTTTAACGGCATAAGATCTCATTATTATGAGAAAATAGCTATGTTGTTTTTACGACATAACATCTCACTGACATCTCAACATTTCACATAACATCAAACTCCGTACAATCACCATCTGATCCGTTCTCAACCTCTGGCTGAGATAAGTTTATGTTCTCGTTTTTACTAGGAAGTAGGAACTAAATTAGAATCACAAGATCAAGAATTAAATGCTACATTATTAAGCGCAGCAGCATAGCTACAATTCACACGTCACGTCACGTCACACACACTTGAGTAGGCCTAAAATGTTTTTTATTTTATTATTATTATTTACTTGTATTAATTAGAATACAGCCTGTATTTAATTGCTTGCAGCTAAAATGTTTGGGGGTGCTGAAGCACCTGCTAGCCCCTCCCTAGCGCCACCCATGGCCACACACCACACGCTCGTGACTCCTGCTGGTCAGAACAGTGTAAATGCACCAAAACTCAGGTCAAACATGCTTAAAAACCAAGCGGCACCTCCCCCAGTTTCTGTTGAAGCCAATACTGAAGCGACTGCAGTTCATGGACTGGCCACTAGAGGCCGGCTCCAGAAGGGAGCAGAATCTCATTGAGCTCCATGTTAAAATGCCCAACTTTACAGCAGAATAAAACATGTTCACAGCCTGGGACAAATTGTGGTTTTGGTCTATACGGCTAATTTTGCCCTTCATGACGACTGTGGGGATTTTTTTTTATAACTCATTCGTTTAAATTATATTAAGCCTCAAAGTTCTGCATAATTAAGGGGCGTGGCCACTTTGAGTGACAGGTGGATTGCCATTTGTCTGCTGTCTGTTAGTCATCACATCACCTCAGGTCTGCCCACGTCCCGCCTCTTCGCCCATTTTCTATTATCCTGGGAGTGGTGGTGATGGCGGCGGGCAGCTCGTCTCTACTTTACGCTTCAGAACTGCTCTTCAGAATCCTGCGCGTGACGTCACGGACACTACAGCCATATTTTTTTTACAGTCTCTGATAAAAACCTTTCACAAACCCATTGCAAATGTTTTGTTGAAATTAAAATCTATCAAATGAAATTAACTAATCATCTAATAAGATTAAATATCAAGTGTCTGTATAATATGTGTTCTTTTATCAATTTTCAGGGCTTGTTCAGGGTTTGTTCCATGGGTTTAGCTAAATAGGCCAATAAGAGTTAACTATTATTCCTTTATCCTAATGTCTCATTAAAACATCTATACATGTATAAAACTAATCAGATATCAGGTAGAAACCATAGAGAATTCTGAGACCATCGTCCCCAGCGGTGAACCATTGAAATGTCTAAACGTTTCGAAACACTGATGACGTCATGAAGCCTGGTTTAGTGAAATCATGTGACTTTGGCAGTTTGAACCAGCGTTCGTGTTCCACATGAAGCAGTGCTTCGTAATCGACCATCACTAAGTTCTGGTTTTCCATGTCATGGTTTTGATCTTCTGCTTGCCTCCCTGGTTTTTATTTTTCTTGGTTATATGAATGTTAAGGAAACAGTCCATCGTATCATTATTCAAACGTTATTGGAATGTTACATTTGAATGTTCTCTGAAGTGGTAACATTTAAAAAATGTTAGAGGAATTCCAGCATAAATATTCTGAAATACCAGTTTTTTGACACTTAAAACTTTATTAAAGACCAGATAGTGCTGAACGAATGTTACTGGAAGAACGTTTGTTCATAACTTGAACCTTGCCAGAACGTTCCCTGTGAGCTGGATGGAGAGTGTCGCTCAGGTGTCTTTATCACTGTACTTGCATCAAGCCCAACAACAGATGGCCTTCTCCACCTCCTCCAGACAGAACCATGTCCATTCTTCAGGTCTATTTCCTGTTCAAGTCTGTGATCTCTTCCTGTTTGCATCTATGCTTTTTCTATTTGGCCACTTGTCTTTTGCACATTAAGCTTCTCCTTGCACACATAAGTACATTCGTTATTCTGTGTGATCTATGTGCGCTACTTTCTACACTTTATATCCTCTTTATTATTGTTTTGTGTCACATCATCAGGACAATGAATTTCATTTTGACTGGATTTTTCCCAATCCATGGAACAGAGCACATATGTGGAATGATGCTGCATGTGGACTACATTCATCATTCATCCTTAAGCTTCAGGAAGATCAGGCTGAAGCAAGATAAGACATCGCAAACATGCTGGTGTTTACTGATACATCCATGAATTACATGTCAAAGACAAAGTGCTTGTTCTCATGGTGGTCACGTACCATAGTAATAACAGTAAATGATGCATAATTACATGCAACTAACGCTAAACCAAACCCAATACTAACCCTAACTCTATAGTAAGTACATGTAGTTAATCATTATTACACAGTACATAAATGCATAATTACACTGTAACAGACACCTTATAATAAAGTGTAACCCAACCTTTTAGTTCAGAACCTTTTGGCATAAAATCCTGAAATGTTGCTGTTTTCTGGGAATCAGTGATGGGGAAAAAGTGTTCCCTCGACAACCAGCCCATAAACCCAGTCTGCCTTCCCTTCAGATCGGAATACTTGAACTTTGAACTCCACTGTTTAACTGTTCAGCTACATTGAGAATTCATGTTCAAATCAGCAGATTTCAGGCATTACTCTATTGTTGTCTGTCCTGACGCACTGAACTGGTGCTTTCCTCAGTGAGCGTGTCGTTTAGACACACGAGGCTAATAATGCTAGCGCTCATATATCGAGGTCAATGGCTTACCTTGACAGAAGTTCTGCTCATCCCGTGTGAATCCAGACGGACACTGAGTGTCTCCGGCTCTGTGGTTTGAGCGGGTCTGTGGGTTCACAGGGCTTTGGGGAACAGGGTCGGTGGGCTGAGACGGTTCGTCCCCATTATTGACAAAGATCAGAGCGTTCTGAGGGAGGCAGAGGTAGCCGCCGTAGTGGTTTATGCACTTCATGCCCCCTTTACAGGCATCAGAGACGAGGGCACACTCGTCAATATCTGTTCACGGACATGAACCGGAGTTAGGCTTTGGAATCACGACAGAAATAGGCACAAAGACAACAGCTGGCCATAAGAAGCCAGAGAGAGAATATTATATCAACAATGTTATTTTATTACCTTTGCATACCTCTTTAATGGGATCATATTCATAGCCTTCTGTGCACTGCTGTGAATACAAAACAATCACTGTGAGAATCTTTTACACATGCATGAGCTGTAATGACAAAAAAATCATATCTGTTATTTAGATGTATAAATAGACCTGTCAGGATCATTTCGTATGAAGCTTTTTCTGCCCTACCACCCAGAAAAACGCTAAAACCAGCCTAGGCTGGCTTAAACTGGTCTTCCAACCAGGCAAAGCTGGTGTTCAGCCGGTTTTAGCTGGTCTTTTAGCTAAAAAAAGTGTCCAAACCCCCTCTAAAACCAGCCAACTAGTTTTTTTTCAGCAGGGACGTTTGATGGCATTTCCAGGAGTCGTACAGATACTGTACAATGAAATTCCAGGACATTTCGAACACTACTTTTGGGTTTTCAAACACTACAATCAGAGATCGCACTTATCAAACAGTATCTTTATTATTAACTCAAGTTAAAGATATATGGTATCCAAAAATGTATTTAATAATATATATTAAATAAAAAGTTTATCATGGCTATTATTGTTCAATAAATAATATTTTGTTGGCGTAATGACAATGTTGATTAAAAAATGAAACACTAATTTCATATATACAGGTGCATCTCAATAGATTAGAGTGTCATGGAAAGGTTCATTTATTTCAGGTCATATGATATATGCATGCAAAGTGAGATATTTCAAGCCTTTATTTGTGATAATTTTGATGATTATGGCTTACAGCTTATGGACACCCCAAATTCAACATCTCAGAAAATTAGAATATTGTGAAAAGGTTCAGTAGTGTAGGCTCAGTCTAATCAGCTGATCAAGCCAACACACCTGCAGAGGCTTTGAACGCTCTCAGTCGGGTTCTGTTCACAATCACGGGGAAGACCGCTGACCTGAAAGCCATCATCACACCCTCCACAAGGAGGGAAAGCCTCAAAAGGGAATTGCAAAAGAAGTTGGATGTTCTCAAAGTGCTGTGTCAAAGCACATTAATAGAAAGTTAAGTGGAAGGGAAAAGTGTGGAAAAAAAAGGTGCACAAGCAGCAGGGATGACCGCAGCCTGGAGAGGATTGTCAGGAAAAGGGCAATCAAATGTGTGTGGGAGCTTCACAAGGAGTGGACTGAGGCTGGAGTGGAGAGCCACCACACATAGACGGATCCTGGACATAAGAAATAAAGAACTGGTCTGTTGCTCAGTGGTCCAGTCCTGTCTTCTGATGAGAGCCAATTTTGCATCTCATTTGGAAACCAAGGTCCCAGAGTCTGGAGGAAGAATGGAGAGGCACACAGTCCAAGATGCCTGAAGTCCAGTGTGAAGTTTCCACAGTCTGTGTTGGTTTGAGGAGCCATGCCATCGGCTGGTGTTGGTCCACTGTGCTTTATTAAGTCCAGAGTCTACAAGCTTTATGGAGAAGACCAGCAGGACTTGACACCTGCCCACGCTGCCAAAAGTACCAAAGCCTGGTTCAATGACCGTGGGATTACTGTGCTAGATTGGCCAGCAAACTCACCTGACCTGAACCCCATAGAGAATCTAAGGGGCATTGCCAGAAAGATGAGAGACATGCAGAAGATCTGAAGGCCGCTATTGAAGCATCCTGGTCTTCATAACACCTCAGCAGGGCCACGGGCTGATCGCAGCCATGCCACGCCACATTGAGGCAGTAATTCATGCCCAAAACAAGAACTGAGTACATGTGCATGATTATACTTTTCAGAGGGCTGACATTTCTGTATTTAAAATCCTTTTTTTTATTGATATATTAATAATATTCTATATTTGATAATATTCTAATTTTCTGAGATGTTGAATTTGGGGTGTCCATAAGCTGTAAGCCATAATCATCAAAATGATCACAAATAAAGGCTTGAAATATCTCACTTTGCATGCAATGATTCTATATAATATATTAGTTTCACCTTTTAAGTTGAATTTCCTGAAATAAATGAACCTTTCCATGACACTCTCATCTATTGAGATGCACCTGTATATTGTATTTCAATGAGTCGAGCACCTCTTTTTAAATATGGCTGTTTTGAAGGGTTTTCCATGACTTAAATCTCAAAAAGTCCATTTAAAGTACTTCAAACACCTCGTATGAACTCTGCAATTATTTAATCGTTTATAATTCCCTTATTTGGATGGCAAAATTAAATTCTAAATTGCTAAAAATGTAATTTTTAACAGCAAAATTGCGGTTATCTCAAATTACTGTGATTAGATCAAATAAACCCGATCGGGCGATTAATGCTCATGGTCATTTTACCAAGACGTTCCTGGATCAACATCAAATTTAGTATATCCCATCCCTAAACCTAACCCTACCCGTAACTTCTCCCGAAAATCAGAGCGAAATGATGGTCAGTGACACTGATGTAGAACCACATAACACCGGTTGTAAGCCTAAACTCTCAAATCTGATTGGTTGATTGGACTGTTGTACTTTGTGTATGTATTGTTTTGGCTGCATTAACTAGGTCAGCCGGAACCGGGAACACTTCCCATAACACCTGATGTACTCGTTACATCATAAGAAGAATGGCATCTACGCTAATGTGAGTCTCTCTGTTTATCCCGAGGTTTACTGCAGTCAGCCGGATCCGGGCCGTATCCAGATCAGATGGTGGACCAGCGCCTGGACATGACCAACGCATCCCTGAAGTGTCTGCAGAGAGCGTGTCAAATAAACTCCCCCGTAAATGCTGCATCGACACGACATCCTCATTAAACCCGTCTCCGGCGTGACGACTCAATCTTTCGAATAATCTTACGAATATCTGTTTATCTAATATGAATTAAGACCTGCAATGTTGGCAGAATTATAATCATACACTGTTTGTTCGTCGGCCAGAGGAGAACTGGCACCCCGACTGAGCCTGGTTTCTCCCAAGGTTTTTTTCTCCATTCTGGCCCTGAAGGAGTTTTGGTTCCTTGCCACCGTTGCCTCTGGCTTTTGGCTTGCTCAATTGGGGACTCCTAAATCTCATCTATATTACCCGATCTGCCCGCATTGACACTATATGATACTGAAATGAGCTGGATAACATCACCGTTTCACCAGAACGGCTGTACAAATTCTGTTGCATTATTTTCCTGTTAACAATGTGAAGCTGCTCTGAAACAATTGGACTTGTTAAAAGCGCTGTATAAATAAAGGTGACTTGATTTGATTTGATTAATCACTTATCGTCTACATGTAAATAATGCACTTGCCGTGTATGAAACCGGCTCTTCTGCCTCTTGAGAAACAGCACAGGTGACTGCTGTCATTAGCAGGAGGATTCCCAACATCATGCTGGCTCTACACGGGTTAAACAAACCAACACAACACTTCACACCTGTAGTTACATCATCACTGCTGGACATGTGAGAACATTTCATTCTGCTTTCATTGGCTCAGCTCCAGTCAGAGCTCATGCTCTGCATACTTCTCTAGAAAAGTCTTAAAGTGCTACTGATAATGTATGCAATTACAAGCAGCAATAAAACACTTAAAACAATGCATTCAGAAATCAGACGCCTACTAACTGTAAGATAACTGCACTGAAATATGATCACGGGGTCTGTTTTATGAACTTCAAAACCAAAATGCATCACTTTTTAACACTAGTCACTTTTTCATTGTGTTTGTGCAAAATAAAATGGTCAAACTGAATTGTATCCCAGCTCATATAATAATTCATATTCATGATAACGTGCAGTAAAACCCACCTGCCCTGCTGTAAGACGCGCTCAGTCCGGAGGATGATGAGGGTCTGATGTCTGGATCGGAATGCCACTGATGTTTGAGGAAGGCTTTGTGACGTCACAGCCTCTGCAGGAATGTGGGAGCGGTGCGCAGGTTGTTTCCCGCTGCAGGAGTTTGAGGAGTTTGTTGCTCGGGCTCAAGGAAGGGCAGGATGTGTGTGTGTCTCCCTCCACCGGCTGCTCAATAAACCCACTCATGCCAGGCATTGTGCTCAGATTTTAATAGGTCAGTGTGTAATGTCATATATTCGAGTCCATATTGTTTCAATGCATTAATCATAAATGTCCTCTAGGATCTGAGCAGCCACCCACATGTAAAAATACTATAGTATATTATAGTAAAATTACTCTAGTAAATACTATAGTGTTTTTGAACCATACTATAGTAAATATACTACAGTGAATTAACAAAGTGTAGTAAATACTATAATATACTACAATTTACTGTAGTGCCTTTACTATAGTATGGTTCAAAAACACTATAGTATTTACTAGAGTAATTTTACTATAATATGCCAAATACACTTTGATTCAAACAAATTTCGGAAAGTTTTTTTTTCAAGTATGGCTCTGTATGATGTTATAAAGGGCGGAATTCCTTGTATGGGTACCTCCTGGATGAGCCTACGCACACACGCACGCACGCACGCACGCACGCACATACAAGCACACATATGTGTTACACACACACACACACACACACACACACACACACACACACACACACACACACACACTACCCCTAAACCTACCCATCATAGTAAACTTTCTGCATTTTTACATTTTCAAAAAACATCACTTAGTATGATCCACAAGATGTTTTCCTCATGGGGACCAAAAAATGTCCCCGTAAGGACAAGTATTTCGGATATTGTCATCTTTGTGGGGACATTTTGTCCCCATTAGGTAGGGTTTACCAGGCCACACACACACCAACCAGAGTGCGTCCATCAGAGAGCTTTGTTCGGGTTACGGGAGCCGTCGGCGCCGCTGGCGTTGTGTTTTTAGACACAAGATCAACAATGTCACTAAAGAAGTGTGTTTCTGCTGTGAGGGAAAGATCCCCTCGTTCAGCTTCCCAAATAACCCAGCGTTAAGGGAACAGTGGATGCAGTTTGTGTTTCCGGAGTTCTGCAGGTGTGTGTTTGTTCCCGGTCATGAGTGGAAACCTCAGGAGGAGAGTGAATCTGCAGCAAATGTGTGTGTTTTGTTGGCAATCAGCACGGAAGTGTGTGTGTGTGTGTGTGTGTGTGTGTGTGCTCGTGACTCTTTAGCTCCGCCCACTGCACTCCTCCACGAGCTCGGCTGTTTTCAGAAAGAATCGGTACAGTGTATCTGTCTTTAATAAATCTGATAAACTAAAGACTCTTGGGAGATATGAAGGATCAACACTACTCTAGAGATACTCAAGAGTAACATGAGACTGCAGAAACTGTGTGTGTTATGGGCATATTTTACTATATTCATTCATTATTACATACATGTGCAATATTAGAATACAAAGATTCAGGCACCAAATACTGTGTCCTGCGTCATGGATTGAACCCAACTTAAGGGTGAAAACACATCACAACAATCCACAAAACAAGAAACCGAATCCAAAATGTAATCATATACACACAAGAGCTGCAGATTAGAGCCATAATCAAAGCTACAATAGCAGGAAACACAGGAAACTGAGCTCAGCTAATGAGAGCTCGCCGTGGCTGAATGAACACTCAGGTTATTTGAACATACAAACAGGACATGAAGCACAGGTGATGGAAATGAGGACGTGAGAACCATTCAGTGATCGGCTCATACGGAAGGCTCACAGGTCTCAATGCGTCCAAACAAACACATAAGGCAGATTCCAATCAGAAGTGAGCATCCCTATGCCCTACTCACCCTTGAAGTGGGGACTTTGGAGGGAGCAGGGCACTTGTGTGTGATAATAAGGTGCACAGCTGTTAATATGATATATACAAATAAATGTACATTTATAATGAAGTCTATATATCACAACAAAACAACCTGAATTATTCTGTTACTCTATCTAAATTTAAAATAAATTGACACACATACGGAAACTATTCTCAACCAATCTCTACTCTGCCCAGGGCTGTAGGGTATCCAGGCTGAAGGCTGTTGCTCTTTGGATGCGATGGCCCTGACTCTGCCCCCTCGCACCTCCTCCTATATAATTGATAAGGTGGCAACCATCAGCAACCAGTTCTCTACCACAGGAGTTCCCAACCACATTCCTGGAGCCCCTCCAACGCTGCATGTTTTGCATGTCTCCTTTATCAAACAGGTCACTAGCTCATTAGTAGAGATTTAAGGACCTGAAATGGGTGTGTCAGACAAAGGAGACATGCAAAAATGTGCAGTGTTGGAGGGGCGCCAGGAACGTGGTTGGGAACCCCTGCTCTACCACACTTAGGGTGCTTTCACACTGGCAGTTTAGTTAGAAACAGAAAATTGGTATTGTGAAAGCTGTCATGCGGACCCAAGACTACCTGTAGGAGGTTGTCTAATTTAGGATGGAATGGAACTGGGGGTAAATGTGAAAGCAACTCGAACTCAGGTCCACACTGTTAAGTAAAATAACATGTGCATGCATTTTAGAAGTTGGCAAATTACAGAAAGCCAATGTCATGCAACTCATGCAGTAGACCCTGCGTTCTCAACTCTGGCCCTCGAGGTCCTCTTTCCTGCAGAGTTTAGCTCCAACCCTTATCAAACACAACTGAACAAGCTAGTCAATGTCTTCAGGATTACTAGGACCTTACAGACAGTTGAGTTTGATCAAGGTTGGAGTTAAACTCTGCAGGAAAGTGGATCTCGAGAGCCAGAGTTGAGAACCCCTGTGTATGATAGCTGTCCTCTGTTGTGCATGTCAGCACTAAATTAACCCAATATATTGACCATGTTATTTTCTATCATGCAACGGTGTGTACATTTGCCTCCTGCTCCGCTGGCTTAAAATTAATGCAAGTGAGTGTGAAATGGCTTCAAGCTCCGCCTTGATAGTCATCGGCTCCACTGTGGCCTCCTGCTCTGCTGGCTCCATCTTGAATCCCTGCTCTGCTAGACTTGGCTTTGTCTCCGGCTCAACATTGCCTCATAATCCCTATAATCCTACGCACTTTGAAGCGATACTGAACTACAGTGCAAAAGCAAACCGAGCCAAAGTAAAGCGAGCCGAGCCAAGTTGTACCACGCAGTGGAAAGGCACCATTTGATAGGTCCCAGGACCACAGTGGCCTCAACCACTTTTAAACGGAAGAAGCTTGGCATGACCCAGAACCTTCCTAGAGTTGGCCATCCAGCCAAGTTGAGTATCTGGGCAAGAAGGGATTTGAGTTAAGAGGAGAGGAAGAACCCAGTGATGTTGGACGAGAAGCTCTAGCTCGCAGTCTCCGCTCTAATTCATCCCAAAGATGTTCTATCGGGTTGAGGCCAGTCAAGTTCCTCCACACCAAACTTGCTCATCCATGTCTTTATGGACCGACGCTTTGTGCACTGGAGCGCAGTCATGTTGGGACAGGAAGGGGCCGTCCCCAAACTGTTCCCACAAAGTCAGGAGCATGAAATTGTCCAAAATGTCTTGGTGAAGCATTAAGAGTTCCTTTCACTGGAACTAAGGGGCCAAGCCCAACCCCTGAAAAACAACCCCACCCCATAATCCCCCCTCCACCAAACTTTACACTTGGCACAATGCAGTCAGGCAAGTCCCGTTCCCCTGACAACCGCCAAACCCAGACTCGTCCATGGGATTGTCAGACAGAGAAGCGTGATTGGTCACTCCAGAGAACACGTCTCCACTGCTCTAGAGTCCAGTGGCGGCGTGCTTTACTCCACTGCATCCCACGCTTTGCATTGCACTTGGTGATGTAAGGCTTGGATGAGCTGCTCGGCCGTGGAAACCCATTCCATGAAGCTCTCTACGCACTGTTCTTGAGCTCATCTGAAGGCCACAGAAGTTTGGAGGTCTGGAGCTATTGATTGAGCTCCTGAGAGCGACCCATTCTCTCACAAATGCTTGTAGAAGCGTCTGCATGCCTAGTGCTTGATTTATACACCTGTGGCCATGGAAGTGATTGGAACACTCAACGGGGTGTGGTGGGGTGGCCTGGGGTTGTAAAATACAATCACGCCTGTATTAGGTTTTACACCGGTTATCTTGATTACATGAGAACAGCAGTGCAGCTCAATAATAACCATAGAGTCTCTTATGGACGGTTATTGATTAGGATATTATTCGTGGATATGAATGACAGGCAATGGTGAATATACTACATATTTTTACTTGATGAATGACAGGCAATGAAAGGCAGCCATTACAATCATTACAAAGTTATTAAAAGCTCAAACAAGAACTCCAGCATTGAGCAACTCTAAAATATTCAATAGACTCACACACTACATTTAAACAGAGATTCAGTACATCTGTGCCGCGTCACAGACATTCACAGCACAAGTAGTTTATACTTCGAGAATCAGCCGTTTAAAACAATGATCAGCATTTACCAAAATACACACGTGAATTTCTGGAAAAGTGATAAATATGATAATATAAGGTTTAAATTATGATCAGACAGAAAATAATAAAAACAAACATAGTTAAAAAAAAAACAAAAAAACATAGGAATGCGTAAATGGAAATATTCAGGTAAATGTGCATTTTGATCTACACCAGTGTTATGTGAGCTTTCAAAAAGAAGTTATTTTGACTTAAGGTGCATTTCAAAAGTGCCCATAAAAACAAACAAGATGTAACAGACCCTTATGATTTATGACAGTGCCACTGTAACCTTTATGCACTTTATACAAACACCCATCAGCTGAAGGACTAGAAGAAGCTGGTCTTGAGTTTGATGGTGGGCACCGCTTGCACACTGGGCTGAGGTTGTCTCGCCGCCGCCTTGGCTTTACTGTTGGCTTGTCTGGATCTGATGGCCGCCTCGAGTCGGGTCTTGAGTTCTGGTGCCGCCCCGATGACGGTCTTGAAGGCGACGGGGTACAGAGGGCCGATGTGCATCAGGTTCTGAAGGGCGAACTCATGCAGGCCTTTGGAGCTGCTGGAGGCTGCGGAGAAGCTCGTCTCGTCCAGCAGGTATGAGATGAGGGTCGGGACCAGCAGAGCCAGTAACTGAACTCCTGCGTGACAGACCGGTGGAAGGAAAGAAGCTGGATCACAACTCCACATAAAGCTGCTCATTTTTGTACTTTCAATTGAATTTTTTTGTAGAAAAGGCTGTTAATAGACCTTTATCACACTTCCTATCTCCGGTAAGTGAAGCGGTGTATCGCCACTTCTGGTCGCAACGCAATCAAAACTAATGTCTGAATGCTCTCGCCGGTGTGACTGCAGCGATCCGGTGCTCTGATTCTACACGACACCCTCACCTCAGATTTCACCATTACCTGACACTAAGAGAATAGGGGAAAGCATGAGTGAGACTAGGCTGGGTGATAAAACGATTACGATATGTATTTTTTCGATAGACATGTAATCGATATCAATAAAAAAAAAAAAATTCTTCGTCAGAAGAAGCCAGAGGTTGCGAAGCAATTTTGGTCACATGAACAAAGGCACTCACTCTCTGGTAACCTAGCAACGTAGGGAGGGACACGCTAACAGCCAATCATGTAGCAGTATCATGTTTGGTTCAGTAACAGAAGCGGCGTGGAGTGATACGTGGAAAACGAGTGCCGCAGCGAGCGAGGAAAGTGTTGATAAATCAGGAAAACAGGTCAGCTCGCCAGTATGGCAGTATTTTGGGGGGGATTTTGGGCGTGATGTCGTCTGCAAATTATGGAAGACCGACTAAGACTGGTAATACCACAAACTTGTTTAACCACCTTAAGCCTTTCGTCTGTCTCCTCCGCTGACTGCGCGCAAGCCTCGCCCATTTGAGCAAGTGTTTATACTCGATGCGCTCCCCAGTGTGCTGTTCTTTGAAACGACAGGAGGGCGACTCGGAGTAATTAAAAAGTTAATTAAACTACCAAAACCACACTACGATTGAATCGTGTGAACCCAGTATTACCTGTGGCATTAGAGCAGAACACATGGGAGAACACGTGTAACTAACCATCTCTAAACATTTTATAATTTCTCTAAACATTTTCAATTAGTCACATGAACATTTTTATTCTAATTAAAAGGGCTTATTTCTGCTATTGCTGGCTCATTTTATAAACATAAGCACTGATTGAGACGCGCACACTGTGTGCCGGCTGACGTCATTTTTGACGCGCACTCGTGCGGACGCGGCGAGTATAAACATATTTAATATTTGAATTATTTGAGTGTTTTGAGTGACAGAGGGATTATAATCAGAGGAAGGTTCAGTTTAAAATAATGTGTAAATGTAATATATTTTTCTCCTGGTCCTTATTTTAAATAGGTCATAAAAAATATCAATAATTATCGATAGACCGATATGAAACACTTATATCGTGATACAGTTTTCAGGCATATCGGCCAGCCCTAAGTGAGACTGATCCGGCGGGATGAAGGTCCTTCCGTTAAAAGAACACGCGGAAGTGTGTGTGTGTGTAGCAGACCTGTGCATTTCAACTAAGGATGTTTCCATCTCATATCTTCAGCTGCTGAAACATTCCCTTCCAAACGTGCAATCTGAATAATCTGACGATACAATACGCATCACCATACAGGGGTTACGATATGATATACTGTTATATACTGCGATATTGTAAGAAAGGCGATATTTCTTGTTTTATTTTTAGTTTTTTTTTTTTGAAAGATCTAATTTAAAAGAATAAAGAACACACAACCATATGCAACTTTCTTAATTAATACAGTATAATTTGCATTTATATCACTATTTAGTGCTAAGTAAAGGGAAAATAGTAAAGTGATTCGTTATGTGTATATGTTTTAAAGATTCACATTATAGCAGCTTTTAATTTCTAAACTATTTAACAACAGAAAGTGCATACTAGCCCATTCCATGACTGCATGACTGTTTGTTTTATATTTAATACTCTAAAGCTGTTAGCCTATTGTACACTCACCTGTCAGGATTATTAGGAACACCATACTAATACTGTGTTTGACCCCCTTTCGCCTTCAGAACTGCCTTAATTCTACGTGGCACTGATTCAACAAGGTGCTGAAAGCATTCTTTAGAAATGTTGGCCCATATTGATAGGATAGCATCTTGCAGTTGATGGAGATTTGTGGGATGCACATCCAGGGCACGAAGCTCCTGTTCCACCACATCCCAAAGATGCTCTATTGGGTTGAGATCTGGTGACTGTGGGGCCATTTTAGTACAGTGAACTCATTGTCATGTTCAAGAAACCAATCTGAAATGATTCGAGCTTTGTGACATGGTGCATTATCCTGCTGGAAGTAGCCATCAGAGAATGGGTACATGGTGGTCATAAAGGGATGGACATGGTCAGAAACAATGCTCAGGTAGGCCGTGGCATTTAAACGATGCCCAATTGGCACTAAGGGGCCTAAAGTGTGCCAAGAAAACATCCCCCACACCATTACACCACCACCACCAGCCTGCACAGTGGTAACAAGGCATGATGGATCCATGTTCTCATTCTGTTTAGGCCAAATTCTGACTCTACCATCTGAATGTCTCAACAGAAATCGAGACTCATCAGACCAGGCAACATTTTTCCAGTCTTCAACTGTCCAATTTTGGTGAGCTTGTGCAAATTGTAGCCTCTTTTTCCTATTTGTAGTGGAGATGAGTGGTAACCGGTGGGGTCTTCTGCTGTTGTAGCCCATTCGCCTCAAGGTTGTGCGTGTTGTGGCTTCACAAATGCTTTGCTGCATACCTCGGTTGTAACGAGTGGTTATTTCAGTCAAAGTTGCTCTTCTATCAGCTTGAATCAGTCGGCCCATTCTCCTCTGACCTCTAGCATCAACAAGGCATTTTCGCCCACAGGACTGCCACATACTGGATGTTTTTCCCTTTTCTCACATGAGAAATTGAACAGGTGTTCCTAATAATCCTTTAGGTGAGTGTATAAAGTGCTATTTAAAGTACTGAACTGCAGAGCTGGTGCATCCATATCAACATCGCTATGATCAGATGCTTTCGTTCGGCTGCCACTGCTGTCAATTTTGTTGCGTTTCTTTTGTTACTGAGAGGAAACGTGCTGTACATATTCTATATCGAAACGCTTCTCAGCAGCGCGGATGATGTCGGCATGTTAAGCGAGCTCTCAGATTCAATGCGTTTCCCGAGTACTGGATTTTAACTTGGCCTATTTTGCAAACAAAATGACTCGTTGATTTTCCTTAGTGGCTTTATAGCTGAAGCCAAAATGAGTCCATACTTCAGCTCTGTATACCGCGGGAGCGGAATAATTCTATTGTCTTGTGAGCTGGGTTAGCTAATGCTAACACTAGCGATGGACGCACCTTCACCTTGTGCTTCTCCGGCTCCGCGTCAGTTACGTTCTGAGATAACACTGCCATCTAGCGGTTGGGTTTTATACAGTCTGTGGTTTAAACCGAACACAAAGCCACGAATCTTGGATGTAAATAAATAAATATATAAATATCGATACAGTGTTTTTGAGGATTGATACAGTATCGGCAAACGTAATATTGCGATATTCACGTGTACCGATATTTTCTTACACCCCTAGCGCTGACAGTGCGACTGCTTTGAATATTAAGAAATTTGGCATAGATATGTGAATTACATACAGTGAAATGATTCTCAAAGAAAAATTACGCAATGACTAGAAAATTGAATACAGATTAATAAATATGTTGATTCTGATGTTATTCGTCAGGTCTCACACACACTCTTTAGACGAGCTCTGACACCGTGTGCTGAAATAATCACGCGTGTTCACGAGCCTCGGCTTATGTTGGATTCAAAACTACAAGTTCCTTTGAGTTTCATCAGTTTATGCTCCTGTCTCTGAAAACATTCCGGATGCTTGTTTTAAGAGTTTACAGCACATTGAAACTATACATAAGCGTAAGAACTGACACACTACTTCGACGCACACTGCCGGTATTCAATTCCGCTGTGATAAAGGCCTATATAGTGATCAAACCAAAACAATCGGCCCAGCGCTTACGGTTGTGTTCCTCTGCCATGGCAACAAGGCTCTCCAGCACTTTAACCCCTTCCTGTACGGCCTGTAGTTCAGCAGGCGAGGACGGTCGGTGGTGCTCGACGCTCTTCAGCTTCTCCACCAGCAGCGGAGCCAGAGCGTGAATGTAGGGCGCAGAGAGACTCCGGCAGGAGTGCTGGAACACCGACAGCAGCAGCTGATAACAGCGGGCCTGAGTCTGCACAAACACACACAAAAACAAGAGTGCCTCTATTAAGCTTTTTCAGATATGTAGTGTGTAATGCAGCAGCTGTTTGTGAGTGTAAAAGCCCTGCAAAGTTTCAAAGTGCAGATAAATGGAACTTTCGTCTTCTAAAAGAAAGAAGTAATTCTGAACTGAAACGAGTCGTCAGTAATTCAGTCTCACTGTGTAGGTTTGTAACTAATTTGCATAATATCCGCCTCTGATCTTGATTGGCTGAGCAGTGTCTCTTAGCCCCGCCCTCACTCACTGTAGTCGTCTCTGACACTGGAAGAGTTTGGTTGGTGTTGTTCATGTGGAGGAAATGCTGTTTTCTGCTGAGATTGAGACGGTCAAACCCATGCCATCGGTACTGTTCCTATCACTGTGTGTCAAGAGCTGAGATTCAGATATGATAATGAGCACTTGCTTTCTGACCAATCACAGCAGAGCAGCTCTCAGAGAGGCGGGGCTTAGAGAGGCTGAATCCTTGATGGAAACGCGTCTGAGAGGAAAGAGCTGAAGCTGCAGTGGAGATGAGGCGAGAACTACAGTGTTTTTGAGCATGGATGCATGTAAACTTATCGTAGGAAACTCCAAAACAAAATTAGGAGCCTTTAAAATAGCATAATAGGTGCACTTTAAATATGTGCTACTCATCAGTGCAAAAGTACTCTACAGTATTTAGTATTTAAGTTGACTGCCCTATCATCATCACTGGCTATTACATGGCAGATACATATTAAAAATATAATAATTTCATAAATACAATATAATAAAAACTAATATTTTATTTAAAAATATAATAAAGTACATGTACAAAATTAGTACAATTTTATAAAGATTCTTTAAATGTACTTGTGCTAAAAATTGTAAAAGATTTTCTGGATCCATTAATAAATCCTTTGTTTGTCCTGGTAAAAGTGCTGTTTGATAACTTTAAAAATTAAGCAAACCAAAATTATATGTTTTACAGACAACATGGTACTACAGTATTGACATTTTGGTGCTTCTTCACCCTTCAGTCAATGCCCATGAGTCAGTCTAGTGTGACCTATTCAAAGTGCTCACACACACACACGCCCTGCATTATACACATATAATGCGTTAATGCAGGCTGATTCATTTTTTAAGCTTAACGCATTAAGAATATTTAACGCAATTAACGCAGCGTTCGTTTTTATATTCATTTTTGCCTAGCGTTATATTATATGATCCCGTTCTTATTCATGTAAATGCTTTTAAACCATCTAAAGCAACAAGACAGAAGAGAATGTGCTGTATGTCAGTGTCCTGTCTCTCTCACACACACACACACACACACACACACACACAGAAGAGAATGTGCTGTATGTCAGTGTCCTGTCTCTCACACACACACAGAAGAGAATGCGCTGTATGTCAGTGTGTCTGTCTCTCTCACACACACACACACACACACACACACAGAAGAGAATGCGTTGTATGTCAGTGTCCTGTCTCTCTCTCACACACACTCTCACACACACACACACACACAAGAGAATGCGTTGTATGTCAGTGTCCTGTCTCTCTCTCACACACACACACACACACACACAGAAGAGAATGCGTATGTCAGTGTCAGTCTCTCTCTCACACACACACACAGAAGAGAATGCCTGTCAGTGTCTCTCTCTCACACTCTCTCACACACACACACACAGAAGAGAATGCGTTGTATGTCAGTGTCCTGTCTCTCTCTCACTCTCACACACACACACACACACACACACACACAGAAGAGAATGTCAGTGTCCTGTCTCTCATGTCAGTGTCCAGTCTCTCTCACAC
>CM031955.1:6542698-6571501 GCA_018749465.1 Paracanthobrama guichenoti
AATGATCAAGAGAATACAGTGATATTATGGGTTTCCATTGGGAAAGTACAACAAAGGCCATTCACACCAAGGACGATGACAATAAAGAGTTTTAAAATCGTTTAAATGATTCTATAACAATAGCAGCACAGAGGAACAATATCGTTGGAATCACTTTCATGTTTGTCCAGCTGATGAACGATAAAAACACTGACAGCCAATCAGAATCCTGCTTTATAGAGCTTGAGCATTTAAATCTGCAGACGACAAAAGTGCAGCGCTTATAATAAACACAACGACACAACAACCGCTGGTGTGAATGCTAATATAGTTATCATTCTTGGTGAGAACGGGCCTTAATTCAATTTGTCCTGCATGGGAATCCTGAAACCTGCAGGGTTTTTAAAATTAAAATTAAGACCTATACCAAATAAAATTAATAACCATCCATATTCATGAAATGTCCATGAAGAACAAACCCATAAATCTCAAAATAAACCATGTGTTCAAAGCAAAGGGAGATATTATCTTTTACAGAAATCTCTTAAGGACTACAACAAACGGCTGGTAGGGACTACAATGAGCTTCTTCACGGGTTAGTGACATCACTAACCCTAAAATTTACATAAACCCCGCCCCCGGGAACATGTTGAGGAGAGGAAGAGTTGTAGTCGAGCACATTTGGGAGTCGCTCAAGCTGTCGTCCGTCTTTCACATTTATTGATACAGTACGAACACAAATGCAATAGCATGTCATAAAGCAAGATGACAACATAAGTTATAACTGTAATTAAACTAAACTATCCCTGTTCTCTCTTCATCAGCAGATATTCTCTGGCTCATCAGTTATCATGACAGAATATGCTAATCAATGACTGAAGATCGTTAACTCATAAATTCATCAGCTACCCCTTCAGAAACATCCTGTCTCATTCTACATGTTGTCTCTTCTTCTTGAGACTCTCCATCATTGCCCGACTCCGGTTTGATCTTAAAAGTCTGAACAGTTTCGGACAATTTCAGTGTGTGTGTGCGTAATCAGACACACAGGTAATCAGATCTGCTAACACAAGCTCTTGAAGCTCCGCCTTCTTGAAAGGGGGCGGGGAGCAGCAGCTCATTTGCATTTAAAGGGACACAAAAACAGCGTGTTTTTGCTCACCCCCCAAAAATGGGAAATTTTAACATGCTATAAAACATGATCTGAAGGCGTATTTTGAGCTGAGAGAAAGAGAGAAATGTGGGAGGGGCTTGAAATTGTTGTTTTAGCCACGAGAGGCGTCGACTCTCACCTGAGCTTACACTACTCCTACATCCTACGTCAGGCTTCGGGTCAGAGGTCACTCTTCTGCTGGAACTAGACTTGTGTAGGGCCGTTACTGGAAGCCAGTGATTACAGTTTATAAAGTTATAAATATGGATATTTTTCTTCAGAAGGCCTTTATTTACCCCTGGAGCTGTATGGATTACTTTTATGATGGATGGATGCACTTTTTTGGGCTTCAAAATCTCATCCTCATTCACTCCCATTATAACGCTTGGAAGAGCCAGGATATTTATTAATATAACTCTGACTGTGTTTGGCTTAAAGAAGAAAGTCATATACACCTAGGATGGCGTGAAGGAGAGTAAATCATGGATAATTAATTTTTTGATGAACTAAACAAAATGGCAAAACAGGGCAAGTTTAAAATACTTAAAACAAATTTCAATACATATGCATATGTATCAAAATATCAACAAATACAAATTAGATGTCAACCAATTGGAGTTTTCTGATACAATAACAATGTGTTTAAAGAACAGCAATAAACAAATACCAGTAAAATCTATATATCGAATGTGTTAAATAACATTTTTAGTCTTTCCTTCCCTTTTAAAGTCTCCATGAAATCAAAATGGCCAATTCTTATTCTTATGGAATATTGAGTTTATGATAAATGATTTATCCGTGCACATCAGAATAACTTCCTCTCCCTCTTGCAGCAACATCTCTCTTCTTCTCTGATGATGAGGCCGGGGCAACCTGTCACTCACATGAGATCCACCAATAGCAAACCACAACCATCCAATCAGTTCCCCACAGACACAATCAAGCCCCGCCCCTACATTTGTTCTTGTTTGAGAAGTGTTTAATTGGGATATACGCACAAAAGGGAGGAAATGATCAGCGCAACTTCCCTTTTATGCCGACTTTAAGAGTACTTATGTTGTTAAATTTGATGATGTGGTTCTGATGGTGTGGTTTTACCTTCAGGCGGCAGCTGACTGGAGAACTCAGCAGGAAGAGTGAGCAGCGCATAGTCTCTCAACACCGCCAGCCACAGGCGGCTCAGGGACGGCAGCTCCGGCTGAACCAAAGTCATCAGGCTATCTGGAGGAAGAACGTCTCCTTCATCTCCCGCCTCTTCATCCTCACTCTGAGGTGGAGGCGCCGGCCTGGACTGAGACTCCTTCTTTATGTTCATAGCCACCACAAACACCTGGAACCAGAGAGAGAAATAATGCTAATAATGCTGCAAGGATGTTTGATACTGGAGTGTCTTTGTAAACGTGGCTGCTGAAGGGCTGTAAGTGTTTTGCTCTGTTGTACAGACGTACCTCGGCCCATGCTTTCAGGACAGCCAGCTTCTCCATAGTCGTGGCGCTCTCACTGTAGAGCTGGCTGGAGGAGCCTTTGCCAGACTGAACCTTGTCCAGAGAGGAAACCAGCAGGGTGTGGACGCGCCGCAGGTCATTCAGGTCACTGACGACACCACTGCCTATCCACGCACTGCACACCTGAACACAGAGGAGAGAGTAGTGAGGCTGAAGAAAGCTCACAAACGGCCATTTCTAGGTCATGAAAATGCAGTAAAATATAAGTCAAGACACTTCAGGTAAAAAAAAAAAAAAAAAAAAAAAAAAAAAAAAAAAAAAGTAAAACTATGAGATATCGCCATGGTTCACCAGATAATTCATCACGGTAAAATAAGGGGAAATGTATGGAAGCTTGATTCTGTCATGGAATAAAACAACAACAAAGGTAATTGCGAATTTTATCTTGCAATTCGGACTTCATACTTCACACAGGGTTTCTGCCGGTTTAATAAAGGTAAATTTAAGACCGGTTTAAGACCATTTAAAGACAATGTAAGGAATAAATCGAAGGGAATAACATGTCAGTATGTTCTCTAAATGTAAATGAGTGTACTAGCAACACTTCAGAGTTAGAAAATACCATTTCATAACTTTATAACTCATTTTACAAAAACAAAACTTAAAGTTTGAGATCAGAAATCTTGTGAAAGCTTACATTTTCCCCATGTTCTTAGGAGTAAATATAAATCAGGCGAATGATATATGAACAAACCTTATATACCTTATACCTAGACTATAGATATGAATGAAACTGTAAAGTTTGGTGTGTGTGAAGCTGCCGAAGACTCAAACTCACCGCCTTTAAAGATGCAAAAGTGCAATAAAATAAACAGTTAATTGTGTATTTTGGACTAGTCTAAAAGAAGATATTATAGCGAAGCGAAATAGTCCAAAATCTCAATTTTGACCAGTGCATGAAAAACAATATTTTTGCCTGTAGTGACTTGACTTAATATGAGATATTCAGAAAAATCAGAACCACTCGTTTCCCATCAGCGGGAACTGTAATAACTGGCAAGTTATGTTTTATAACTTCATATTTGCTTCAGTCAGTCAGTTTATCTGAAACACTCTTTCTTCATGATTCGGTCTTGTTCTGAAACGCACTGATTGAGTTCTGAAAGCCCGAGTGCTCTGATTGGCCAGCAGACCCAGTGCGTTGTGATTGGCCAAACACCTCAAGCGTGTCAGAAATGTAACGCTCCTTACAATAATCGTGAGTTTCGCATCCAAACACCAGTTTCCACGACATGATGACAACACTACAGTTCACTGAAGCCTCGCCTTTCTTTCTTTGCGAAGGCCTTTGGGCGGCATTATATTAACAAGTCACATTGTGACAAATGTTTGTGAAAGTAATATCAGGTCTAGATCAGTGTTCTCTGTTCCTTTGTCCTTTGTGCGAGACTATGAGTTTAGTAACTTTGCAGATTGAATGCATGCACAAACAGGCACTTTACACACTAAAGGAGAAGGAAACGATTTAAAAAGCATCATGTGACGCATTAAGAGCAGCTTGTGGTTCACCTGGCAGGCTTTGGCGGTGATGTCTGAGGGTGTATCTGGGGAAAAGGCTGGTCGGAGCGCAGCACCAACCTATGGATGAAATAAACAACATTAGACAAATTAAAATATGTACACAATGCAAGACTGAAACAGATAACCAAAACATCAGGGCATGGGTGTAAGAGCAATATGTTTTTTGTTTCTTATATAAATAATTATGCATATTCAGTAATTGTTAAATAAGTACAAGTAAATAATTGAATGTGTAATATATTTCATATTGACGATGACGCAATTTCCGGCAATGACCAACGGTTGAAGGCCCAAATCAATGCAGTTTCAGAGGAAGGGCTTCAGAGGCTCTGCACGATCCCAGAGGAATAGGGTCTGATCCAGACAAACCATCGGACATTTACTAAACAAATAAACATTTATATACTTTTTAAACCGCAGCCTCTGGGGAACCGGAAATGGCGCCGCTGTGTTTGGTCGCCGTTCAGGTCGCTCCGCGAAGACTGTGCTTTTATTTACTATTTTACTTTCTTTTACTCTCAGTTTTTACAAACTTATCATCTGCATTGATC
This sequence comes from Paracanthobrama guichenoti, assembly GCA_018749465.1. Taxonomy (NCBI): domain Eukaryota; kingdom Metazoa; phylum Chordata; class Actinopteri; order Cypriniformes; family Gobionidae; genus Paracanthobrama; species Paracanthobrama guichenoti. The sequence goes on from CM031955.1 coordinate 6,547,408, forward strand.
TGCTATGACAGCAAAACTCTTTTGGACATTGGTTACCTCTACACTGGACTGCTTCAGGACACTTACGCCGATCCTCTGTGGCCATCTGAGATTCGTCGGAACGCCGAGTTGAACAATGGACAGAGCCGACAGCGAAGAATCAAGAAACACCGTGGGAAACGCACCGGTATCCGTAACAGACTGAGGAAAAGGGCATTCAGTCCTCCTCTCCCGAGCATTCTTCTAGCAAATGTTCAATCCTTGGATAATAAGATGGACGATGGAAGTTAAGCGTTGGTCGCCCCACTCAGAGACCGCGCTTCAGGCAGCTCTGGGCAATGTAGACTGGGACATGTTCCGAGCGAGTTCAGCTGACGTAAACGAGTTCACAGACGTGGCGCTTTGCTTCATCAACACGCTTACAGAGCAAGCCACGCAAACAATAACAATAACGTCCTTCTCAAATCAGAAACCGTGGGTGGACAATTCAATCCGCGCGGCAGTGAACGCACGCACTGCTGCTTACAACGCCGGTCTCCATTCAGGGAATATGAATGAATACAGATCGTCCTGCTATGCTCTCAGACGAGCAGTTAAAGCCGCAAAACTCCGTTACAAAGACCGAGTGGAGTCTCATTTCCAACTCAACGACTCGCGGCGCATGTGGCAAGGTCTGAGGTCCATCTGCTCCTTTGGATCTAAATCCTCTGCAGAGGTCAGAGCTGATCCGTCGCTTGTGAACGAGTTAAACTCTTTCTACGCTCGCTTTGACTGTAACCGCGGCAGCGCGACTCCGCCAAGTGGCGCGTTAGAGGAAATTACTCAGAGCAGCAACAATCACGTGATCTCTGTCTCAGAGGATGAAGTTCGGAGGGCACTCAAGCGTGTGGACGTTAGGAAAGCTGCCGGGCCGGATGGTATTTCAGGTCGTGTTCTGCGGTCCTGTGCTGATCAGCTCGCCGGGTTGTTTACATCTATCTTTAATGAGTCCCTCGCTACATCTGTGGTCCCCACCTCCTTCAAAAAATCCACCATCATCCCTGTCCCTAAGAACAGTAAACCCTCTTGCCTTAATGACTATCGTCCAGTGGCTCTCACGTCTATAGTCATGAAGGTCTTTGAGAGACTCATTAAAAACACCATTTGCGCCTTCATTCCTGACACTTTGGACCCTCTTCAGTTTGCCTATCGTCCCAATAGATCGACTGAAGATGCCATCTCTCATGTCCTCCACTCCTCCCTCACTCACATCGACAGCAAAAGTGGGAACTACGTAAGGCTGCTATTTATTGACTATAGCTCAGCCTTTAACACCATAGTTCCCACCAAGCTAACCTCCAAACTCCTGGATCTCGGCCTGAATCCTTCTCTCTGCCACTGGATTGAGGACTTCCTCACTGGCAGGCCTCAGGTGGTGAGAATAGGCCAGTCCACCTCCACCTCCATCACCCTGAGTGTGGGAGCTCCACAGGGCTGTGTCCTGAGTCCCTGCTCTACTCTCTCTACACGCATGACTGTTTGTCCACACACAGCTCCACCTCTATCATCAAATTTGCTGATGATACTGTTGTCCTGGGCCTCATTTCCAACAACAATGAGACGGCATACTTGGATGAGGTGGAGCATCTAACATCATGGTGCCAGGACAACTGTCTCTCTCTGAATGTTGGCAAGACCAAAGAAATGATTGTGGACTTCAGGAAGAGACAGCAACGGACATACTCCCCCCTCATGATCAGCGGGTCACCAGTAGAGAGAGTGAGCAGCTTCAAGTACCTGGGTGTAAACATCTCCGAGGACCTGACCTGGACTGCTCACATTCAGACACAGGTGAAAAAAGCCAGGCAAAGACTGTACCACCTGCGCCAGCTGAGGAAATTCAGGGTTTCACCAGCTATCCTGAAAACTTTCTATTTAGGGGCGATAGAAAGTGTATTAACTCAGTGCATCACAGCGTGGTATGGGAACAGCACCAGTCATGACCGCAAAGCCCTGCAAAGAGTAGTGCGCTTATCCGAGCGTATCTCAGGGTCAGCTCTCCCGTCTCTGCAGGACGTCTACACCAAACGCTGCAAAGGTAGAGCTACCAAGATCATCAAGGACTCTAATCACCCTGCAAACCCTCATTTCACGCTGCTGCCATCTGGTAGCGCTTCCGAGCCTGATGGCCAAAACTGAGAGACTCAGGAGGAGCTTCTTCCCCAGGCCATCAGACTCCTGAACTCAGTCACTTAACATCACGTGACTTCACTTCAGGATAAACATCGATACACTGACATTGCACTGCACTTTCTGTTCTCGTTGTTACTGTGTAACAACCTGTTATAAACCTGTTTGCACATTATACTCTTTATACATTTGTTAACCACATATTTATAAGTCTACAGTTTACTCACTGCAAAGTCTACTTCAATTATTTTATTCCACTTTATCCTTATTTGTTACCTTTTTTTTTCTCTCTGACTTGATTATTTATAATTCTACAGATATAGACATATATATATATATATATATATATATATATATATATATATATATATATATAGATAGATAGATAGATAGTACTTTTTTATATCCTATTTCTATATAATTTCCTCCTTGTGTTTTTAACTGTGAATTTGCACTGTCCATGGAGCGGACCTGTTTACATTTCACTGCCGGTTGTATATTCTGTATATAACTGTGTATGTGACAAATAAAACTCTTGAATCTTGAATCTTGAATCTGAAGCTGCATTGATCTGGACCTTCAGCCGTTGGTTCCCATTGAAGTCCATTATGTGGAGAAAAATCCTGGAATGTTTTCCTCAAATTCTTTTCGACTAAAGAATGAAAGACATGAACATCTTAGACGAGATGGGGTGAGCAAATTATCAGGACATTTTCATTTTGAAGTGAACTAATCCTTTAACTGCATAATACCTTATAAATTTAAAAGCTCCACATTTTGGATTTCTACCGCAGTGTGTGAACGGAGTAGTGTCAGTTGTTTTGATGTCTCCTCGAGAGCCTGCGTGAGCCTCAACAGCACAACCTTCATAACATCAGTCCATTATACATTATATATTATCCACTATCAATCCCAGACAAGCAGACAATCTTTAATGTCTTACCGTGTGATCCCAGCGATCATTTAAAGTAAAGACGCAACTTTTTATACAATTTGTTATGCGTACACTGATCAAATGCATTTTGCCATTTGTTGATGTCAGGCTGCTTGAACTGAACTGAAATGTGTTCCTATGTGCTGAAACGCATGTTTGGGTCTTAATGTGACTACCAGTGCTTGAACGTGTCATGTGATCAGTGAATGAACTAACATTGGCCTGATACTGCTCCAGGATCACATGACCAGGAAACTCAGGCTCCGGCACTGCTGCAAACTTCTTAATGATGTCCTCGAGAGCCTGCAGACCGGCCATGCGCAGCTGGTGGCTGTGGTCCGTCGCAGCCATGAACGCCATGCGCACCAGATCACACAAATGCAGCACAAGGAAGTCGCCTGTGGAGGATACAACACATCCATTTCCTAAATTACTTCAATTCACGTCAAGTAGAACCAAATCCTAAATCGACAAAGTTCAAAAGTAAAAAGGCCCAGATATACTTCAAGTGAAACTGACGAGCGAACTGGTGTGACCGTTTCAGTTCATTTTAGGAGTTTGAAACAGCTTGCGCTCTTTCTAGAAAAGCCTGGTAAACGCCTCTGAACTCCCATTGGTCCGTGTGGTGATGATGTAATAGGTGGGTGTGGCCCTTCATTTGTTGTGTTCAGTCGGTCGAGGTCAGACGCGAGTAAAAACACGAGCACACTGAGAGCCGCTTTATAGCAGAAACTGAAGCTGTGATTGTAATTGACACTGTTGTTCATGTTTAATACGGTAAAGCTGCTGCTTTAAAGCAATCTACTGTATAAAGCGTGTATAAATAAACGTGACGTGACTGGAGATCTGAATCTCAGAGAGCAAACAGATCCTCATCACTATGATCAGATGCTTTCTCAACTGATGTTTTCTCATTTCTGTTGTGTGAAAGAGCAGCACATATTCATATAAATGTGGGCATATATATCGCTGCAAAGGTCCTTTTTACCCATAAGCAAAGAACGAAAAATATCTTTGCCGTGAGTATATAGACCCATAAGACGTTTACCTTCAGGGTTCTTGGTCTTGGCGACGCGTGCAGCTGCCAGGTCAAAGTGGGCCTTGTCTGCATTTTCACACAGATGAATGACCCGGCACAGACAGTCGGCAGCAAACACTCGCGTGACCCAGCGCGGCGCCACGGACGGTTTGGATTTGTCATCCTGACCCAGTGATGTGAACATGATGTCATCGTCCATCTCATCCTTCTTCTCAGAGTCGTCTTCCTCTTCCTTCCTTCTGCCGTGAGACGCAACAGTCCCACCGACCTCTGCAACAGAAACAAGAAGGACGGACGGATCGGAGGGGACACTTTTAGAGTCTATACGCTGGGATAATTGTGCAAAACTGCTCAGATGAACAGCGCACTAACACACTGCAGTTTCTCTTGCACTCTGATTTTTATGAGACTGCAAAGGAAAGATTAATGGTGACCAAAGAAAAGGTGGTTTCGGTTTTGTGAAGCAAGCAAGATGGAACAAGAAAACCCTGCAGATAATATAGAATACAGATATAGAAAAATGAGCACTGCTTCCAACACCATATTGACCACTACAAAATTAGGTTATATCAGTTTAAAGTACCTCAACATCAATACAGTACCTTAGGCAAAACATAAAGAGTCAAAAGGAAGAAAGAGTACTTTACATTCTTGCATTTTGCGACTTGCATTGCACTCAAAGTCTACATTTAATCAGTTCATGCATTTGCTGGGAATTGAACCCATGACCTTGGCATTGCAAGCAACATCATCTACTGTTTGAGCTATAAGAAGTTAAAAAACAAGTGCTTTGGGTGGGGGGGAATCTAATTTTATAATAGTTTTAAAAAGCTAGCCAATTCACAATGAAATACAAACGAGTGGACACACAAACCGTGAGGAGGGTGGAGGAGAAATCATGCATGCTTATATCACGATTTCGCTGTAAAGGTAGAGCTACTAAACTCATCAAGGACTCTAATCACCCTGCAAACCCTCATTTCACGCTGCTGCCATCTGGTAAGCGCTTCCGAAACCTGATGGCCAAAACTGAGAGACTCAGGAGGAGCTTCTTCCCCCAGGCCATCAGACTCCTGAACTCAGTCACTTAACATCACGTGACTTCACTTCAGGATAAACATCGATACACTGTCATTGCACTGCACTTTCTGTTCTCATTGTTACTGTGTAACAACCTGTTATAAACCTGTTTGCACATTATACTCTTTGTACATTTGTTAACCACATATTTATAAGTCTACAGTTTACTCACTGCACAGTTTACTTCAATTATTTTATTCCACTTCTTTATTTTTATTTTTTTCTACTTGACTTGATTTATTTATAATTCTACAGATATATATATATATATATATATATATATATATATATATATATATATATATATATATATATATATATATATATATATATATATATATATATATATATATATATATAGTACTTTTATCCTATTTCTATATAATTTCCTCCTTGTGTTTTTAACTGTGAATTTGCACTGTCCATGGAGCGGACCTGTTTACATTTCACTGCCGGTTGTATATTCTGTGTATAACTGTGTATGTGACAAATAAAACTCTTGAATTAAATCGCACAGTCCTAGTCCATAAAGTTACTTTACATTACTCAGTGCTGTCTTGGGTAATTACACTGTAAGTGCATGTACTGTGCAATAAAGTGCAACCATGACAATGATGATTATTATTATTATTATTATCAACAATATTTTGTGTGTGACTCAAGTTGTTTTTAAGTGCTTTGTAGCCGGATGCTTGATAGATATGGCAGAATGTCAAGAAAAAATCTTAATTGTAAATTAATGAAAAAAGACTTTGAAAAATAAATCTGTAAAATGTATTCCTATTATAAAAAATTACTCCTATTATAGTACATTCACAAATATAGAAAGCATGACTAAAAAGAAAGTAAACACTGTAAGCAGGTCTGGTAAACAATGGGAATCATATTTTCTACAAATATAGATAATGTAATGCTAATTTTACTTGCAGTACACAGAGACTATGAGATGAATATGACATAACGGCAAATTGGCTATAGCACAGCATAGTTTGAAATGCTCAGATGCTAACGTTCTTAGCTCTGTCAAAATAAAGGTCCCATTGCAGTCACAATAAAAGCTGCTTCCGACACTAATCGGCAAAAGGGAAAAAAATATTGCCTGATGCCGAACTTTACAGTTATTGAACGGAACTGAATCAACACTAAACTGACTTGAGCTGAATAATGACACTATTATAAAAGTTGTTCATGCTGTCAAAATAAAAGCTTCCGACACTTATTGGCTGATGTGATCATTTAAAAATGCCAAACATCGGGCGATACATCAGCCATGGCGATATATCAGTTGACCACTAGTTGTTACAGTGAAAAACATCAGCAAACCAGTCTAAAGCTCTAGGTTAAGTTAAGCAATATTTACAAGCAAAACCTTTCTTTGATTCCAGTCAGAAAGCTCAGAAACACTGTCAGTGAGTGGTTGTTACCTGTAGTCGCTGCCAGCACATCCTTGCAGAGTTTGAGCCAGTGAGGAAGTTTCCCCACCGCCAGAGACGAGAGCATGTGGCCCAACGTGTCGTGAATGTCCGAGCACAACTTCCTGTCCGTCTCACGGTCCAGCATTCCAAACAGCACACCTTCCAACCCCGTCTCTGTGATGTTGAGATCTGAAAGAACAATGAGACCGTCAAATACTCGATCTGACGGCACTGACTCTACTGGATGAGAACAAAACTTGAACTGAATAAATGACACGATTGTTTTCAGCAGCTTTTAAATTTGTCTCATATATAATGAAGTTTGCATCATTGATTCTGTTATTTTCCTGTTTATTACTGTGAAGCTGGTCTGTATTGTATAATACCGTGTTTTAACCAGACGCGATGCGATAAGATCCAGAGACAGTACAGTTGAATGTCTACAACAGACTTGCAGAACAACCCATTGGAACACACTGTGAATATTACGGCAGGTTACGTACTGATGGTGGTGTTGTCTTTGCCGTCCCCAGCCCTCCTGGCGAGACTCATGGCGTATTCACAGACCTCTGCGGCCTCTCGCTGAGCCAGCTGCCGGAGACAGGCCACAGCGGCGCGCCGTAACAGCAGGTGAGAGCTGCACAGATGCACCTTTGCACACAAACACACATCACTGCTTACCTGTGTGCATAATGCCAGGGAGTCACAGCCACACGTTTTAACATTAGATGATTTTTGAAGCTGTTAAATGTAATGTGCAGTCTTACACAGAGGCAGGGCACCAGGCTGGACAGGTTGACGTGTCGAGGTGCGAACATATGCAGCTGCTGCAGACAGGAGATGGCCGCCGCCTGGACCAGAGAGTCAGAGTGATCCTGCATGATGGCACAGCCCACCAGACACGACGAGCGGATCGTCGAGACGCTGCCGCTGTTACCTGGGAAATAAACCAGAGTGAGAAACAATAATGATACTCTTTTCAGCGCTGCCTGAGCATGTGATTCACTTGCTGGATAATCATTAGCAGATTTAAAGGGAATCTATTATGCCCCTTTTTACAAGATGTAATGCAAGTCTCAGGCATCCCCAGAATGTGTCTGGGAAGTTTCAGCTCAAAATGAAAAAAAATGAGCGAAAATGTGCATGTATCTTTAAATGCAAATGAGCTGCTGCTCCGCCCCCTATCAAGAAGAGGGCGGAGCCTGTACAGCTCTTGCCTCCGATACTCTGCCAAAAACGAAAGCATCTGTGTGATCATCTCTAATCGCGCTCACATGACACTGCAGTTTTTCATCATCATGAGAGTTTATGATCTGATGTGTTTTAAAGCCATATCAGTCTAAACCTCTGATATATGGTTTACTGGGAGCACACACACCCCCAAAGCACGCGCACAGAAAGCTGTGTCAGACGGAGCGTCCCGCGAGTATTAAACCAAGTTCTCTTTCTCTGTCAAAAACACACACAGTTCACATAAACACAGTCGGTTATGTGTGTGAATGTAAAGAAATCACATGTGTGTATTAGATCTGTGTATTAAAGTGACAGCAGTGTAATATACAGTACCTACTGCTATATCTGCTGTGAATATCAATCAGAACAACAGGAAATCACTCGACTGAATGACTTTAGTAGCTTTAATAAGACACATTACTGACTTGAATGCTCTGGAGGGCGGAGCTATGCTAATAGGACGGAGTCCATCAGCAGTTGTGGGTGGGGTCTAAGCTAATAGGGAGGAGTCTTAAACCAGTAGAAATTGTAAATTGTCACGGTTACTACGTTGTGCCGATATGAAAGTTTACCATTTGCATACATCTTTAAGCCTGATCTGTTTGAATCAGTGATTTTTAACCCTTCAAGTGCAAAATAAACTCAATTCAGGACTCACATGCTGTCTGATGGTTTCTGTGCAGTTTGGGTTTACTTCACTTATGTATCGACATCAATGATCGCTTATTTCCTACATTTTATTGACAAAACAAATGTTTTCCAAACCGTCTCACTGTTTGTCTCTAATGTAATATATGCAGTCTGTTTCGTTAGGATTTTGTGAACGCAAAATTAAGAGCTCCAAACTCCAAATTTCATTGACCAAACTGAATTAATAATGATCCCTAACCCCTAATATACAAAAATATTATTATTGTAATACAACTGCACAGTAAAACAAATGCAAATGAATTTCATAATAAGTATATTAATTATTGTACATTACATTAGTAAAATTACAATACTTGTCTTAATTTCTTCACTTGCAAGAGTTAAACGCTCAAGCTTTTTTTAGCGTAAAACTGCAGTTTCTGTGAGAACAGGTTCATCTAGTGAAACGCTGTAATCATCTGTCCACAAAAATGCTGGAATATATGCAAATGTGGAAAAGCTGGTGCATGTGGCATTCCCAAAATAAAGGCATCATGCTTTGCTTTGAAACAAGCAGCACAACAGACTATATGCTTATATAATTCATTTGCAGCCGTATCAGGAATTTGATTTTAGTTTGATTGACAGGCACTTTGCCAACGTGGTGCAAAAGACAATCCAGAGATCTTTTAAGTTATTATTAGAAGTTAAAAAGATTTTCGGTTCATTATGAAGCTCTTGCAGGGCAGATAATGAAAGAAACAGGTAATTAAGGGCCTGATATACTTCGAGTGAAACTGCTGTGAGGTCATTTTGAAAAAAAATCAGACCAAAAAGAATTCAGTTTGTGGAGTACGAAATGGTTTGTCAAAGTAAACTTTATGGAAAAGTTCTCTCCGGCTGGTAAACGCCTCTGAACTCCCATTGGTCCGTGTGGTGATGATGTAATAGGTGGGTGTGGCCCTTCATTTGTTGTGTTCAGTCGGTCGAGGTCAGACGCGAGTAAAAACACGAGCACACTGAGAGCCGCTTTATAGCAGAAACTGAAGCTGTGATTGTAATTGACACTGTTGTTCATGTTTAATACGGTAAAGCTGCTGCTTTAAAGCAATCTACTGTATAAAGCGTGTATAAATAAACGTGACGTGACTGGAGATCTGAATCTCAGAGAGCAAACAGATCCTCATCACTATGATCAGATGCTTTCTCAACTGATGTTTTCTCATTTCTGTTGTGTTTATTCTGTCACTGAGAGGAAAGAGCAGCACATATTCATATAAAATGTGGGTGGAGTCATGATGTTCACTATCAGTATATCGCTGCAAACATATTTCTAACTTATTTTTACCCCTAAGCGAAGAGTGAAAAAGAACTTTGCCGTGAGTATATCGGGGAAACACTGACATGTTTTAATTAAGAATGCTGTAATTGTGGATACCCTGTAGTTCCGGGCCGACGGTGGTGATGAGCGCTCCGAGACACCGGCCCAGACACTGATGCACCTCTGTGTGTGAGGGCGGGACGGTCAGCAGCAGCGTCAGCACCAGAGACAGTGTGGGCTCCACATAGCCGCGGTACATGGGCCCGCTGGAGTCCACGATCAGAGCCAGAGAGTGCAGCGCCCAGGTCTGAAATAACCAGAGGAACTCATCAGAGCCGGACTAAACCTGCAGCATACGCTCCCGCTGTCTGTGACGCTCACCTGGACCTCATGACACGTGGCATCTTGAGCTAAGGCCAGCAGGATGCTAACGCTGGTCTTGAGGTGCTGGCCCGACCCGATGCCTCCCACATAACGATGCAGGCAGCCTAAAGCCAGAGAGTGACCGGTCCTGGACACCACGTCACGCGCCGACTTCAGCCTGTGCATAAGAGCCAAGACAGAATAAGACAAACATGAGGAAACAGCAAGAAACTTACAGAACAGAAGAATTACAGCGGTGACCACGGTTCCCTCTGTAAACAAAGCCGCTGCGCTTATAAACTTTATTAGGCATCATACAGAGGTAAGTTGAAAAGAAAATGTTAGTGAAACCAAATGGCGAAGAGTTTGCAGGTATGATATTAACACCATGACATAAACATTCCAGCTCGTGCCTCAGATACTCAAAAACTAAAACCTGACAATCACAAGGTTGTGTCAAACACACACAGTTCACATAAACACAGTCAGTTATGTGTGTGAACGTAAATAAATCACGTGTGTATTAGATCTGACAGCAGTGTAATATACAGTACCTACTGCTATATCTGCTGTTAATATGAATCAAACAACAGAAAATCACTCACTGCTCCCAATTGAATGACGTCAGTAGCTTTAATAAGACACATTTCAGACATGAATGCTCTGGAGAGGAGATAAACATGGAGGACTGTGTACAGCTCACTGAGGGTGGGGTCTGTGCTAATAAGGCAGAGTCTGTCAGCAGTCATGGGAGGGGGAATAGGGAGGAGTCCATCAGCAGTCGTGGGGGGGGGAATACGGAGGAGTCAGTCAGCAGTCATGGGAGGGGTCTATGCTAATAGGGCGGAGTCCATCAGCAGTCATGGGAGGGGTCTATGCTAATAGGGTGGAGTCCATCAGCAGTCATGGACGGGAGAATAGGGAGGAGTCCGTCAGAAGTCATGGGTGGGGTTAATGCTAATAAGGCGGAGTCCATCAGCAATCATGGACGGGGTCAATGCTAATAGGGCGGAGTACATCAGCAGTCATGGGCAGGGTCTATGCTAATAGGGTGGAGTCCACCAGCAGTCATGGACGGGGGAATAGGGAGGAGTCCGTCAGAAGTCATGGGTGGGGTTAATGCTAATAAGGCGGAGTCCATCAGCAATCATGGACGGGGTCAATGCTAATAGGGCGGAGTACATCAGCAGTCATGGGCAGGGTCTATGCTAATAGGGCGGAGTCCATCAGCAGTCATGGACTGGGGTCTATGCTAATAGGACAGAGTCTTTCAGCAGTCATGGGTGGGGTCTATGCTAATAGGGCGGAGTCCATCAGCAGTCATGGGTGGGGTCTATGCTAATAGGGCAGAGTCCATCAAAAGTCATGGGTGGGGTCTATGCTAATAGGGCGGAGTCCATCAGCAGTCATGGACGGGAGAATAGGGAGGAGTCCGTCAGAAGTCATGGGTGGGGTTAATGCTAATAAGGCGGAGTCCATCAGCAATCATGGACGGGGTCAATGCTAATAGGGCGGAGTACATCAGCAGTCATGGGCAGGGTCTATGCTAATAGGGCGGAGTCCATCAGCAGTCATGGACTGGGGTCTATGCTAATAGGACAGAGTCTTTCAGCAGTCATGGGTGGGGTCTATGCTAATAGGGCAGAGTCCATCAGCAGTCATGGGTGGGGTCAATGCTAATAGGGCGGAGTCCACCAGCAGTCATGGACGGGGGAATAGGGCAGAGTCCATCAGCAGTCATGGACGGGGGTCAATGCTAATAGGGCGGAGTACATCAGCAGTCATGGGCAGGGTCTATGCTAATAGGGCGGAGTCCATCAGCAGTCATGGACTGGGGTCTATGCTAATAGGACAGAGTCTTTCAGCAGTCATGGGTGGGGTCTATGCTAATAGGGCAGAGTCCATCAGCAGTCATGGGTGGGGGTCAATGCTAATAGGGCGGAGTCCACCAGCAGTCATGGACGGGGGAATAGGGCAGAGTCCATCAGCAGTCATGGACGGGGGTCAATGCTAATAGGGCGGAGTCCATCAGCAGTCATGGGCAGGGTCTATGCTAATAGGACGGAGTCTTTCAGCAGTCATGGGTGGGGTCAATGCTAATAGGGTGGAGTCTACCAGCCGTCATGGACGGGGGAATATGGCGGAGTCCATCAGCAGTCATGGACGGGGGTCAATGCTAATAGGGCGGAGTCCATCAGCAGTCATGAGCAGGGTCTATGCTAATAGGACGGAGTCTTTCAGCAGTCATAGGTGGGGTCAATGCTAATAGGGTGGAGTCCACCAGCAGTCATGGACGGGGGAATAGGGCGGAGTCTATCAGCAGTCATGGATGGGGGTCAATGCTAATAGGGCGGAGTCCATCAGCAGTCATGGACAGGGTCTATGCTAATAGGGCGGAGTCCATCAGCAGTCATGGACGGGGGTCAATGCTAATAGGGCGGAGTCCATCAACAGTCATGGGTGGGGTCAATGCTAATAGGGTGGAGTCCATCAACAGTCATGGGTGGGGTTAATGCTAACAGGGTGGAGTCCACCAACAGTTCTGGGCGGGGCTTAAGCAAATGTGACATCACACTGCTAGAATCTGCAAGCGGCTCGAGACACTGCTTATGATTCATGGGGATTAAAAAAAGGAGTGTGTGGATCTTAACCATTATAAGGAGGTTATGTACACACTGCCGACACACATTTATGTTCAAACACCATGTAAAAGTGAATTTTGCATAATAGGTGCCTTTTAGGACCTCTTGAAATGATAATTAAGACTTTTCTTATACCATTTAAGATATTTTTTAAGATATAAAACTTATACATTTGATAAAACTTGAATTTAAGACTTAAGGAACCTATTAATTTGAATTGGACCAACAACTCAAGAAACACAAGTTCTTGTATTCAGCTGTCGTATTGCTTGAGCTGTCTTAGCTTGCGTACTTGTCAAAGCTGTGTTGTGCCATCCTGGCGATGAAGGAAGCTTCTCCGACGACTTGTGCCATGCGTCCCAGAGCCTCGCCCGCCGCGCAGCGCAGGATGGGGTTGGGGTTGTCCAGCGCGCCCATCACCAGCGCCAGAGCCGATTTACGCACCTCTTCCGGACCCAGACTGCTCTTGTTCTCAGCCAGACCCTGTACAAACACAAACAAGTCCCAGCATTCATTATTAGTATTCTTAAACAACTATTATGTGTTTATGAACTGCACAACTCTTCTGAAACCTTGAGAGCGCTCAGCACGGCAGTGAATATGTTTAACTGGACGGCCTGTTGACGGACTCCTTTAGCTTGTTTAATGCATTCGGCAAAGTGATCCAGCATTTGCAACCTGGAATAGATAACAGGACATGAAAAGTCACAACCAATGCTCTGAAATGAGAAGAACTGCTACCATCTTATGCGACCAGGTCATCTTTAAAATGTAGCAACAAAATCACAGCCAAGCTGAACAGAATCAGAAAGAGAGAGAAGGTCAAAATGTCAATGCACAACACTGTTTACTGCCACGGCTTATTAGGACAAAAATTACTTCCGTTTACCCATGATAATATTCGTGGATCAAGTGAGTTTTTTAAAGATATGACCGTTAAAATCTAATCTATAACTCTACTCAGGGTTGACATACTGTATGAGCAAACTGAATAAAAGCACCTGTGTTTGAAGGAGACATGAGGAAAGACGACTCCAAACAGAGCGACGGACGCGTCGATCACGGACACGCCAAGTGGCAGCGGCCCGGGCATGGCCTCGCCCACAGGAACACGCAGGTATATGGAGGACGGATCGTGTTCCAGAGCACCGCTGCCCGACGCGCTGTTGGGCTGCAGCTGTTCGACAAACATATCAGGAAACTGCATGGAAAGCATGCTAAACGAATACTGTGAATGACACTCTGCGATTGGATGGTTACCTGATCCTCAATGGACTTATGATCCGTTTCCTGAAGCCACGAGCCCATCAGCACACTGTCGTCATAATGACACAGTGAGCGCAGCAGAGACGTGGTGGTGTTAGCAGAGTTATCCGTCAGTGTGAACTCGGCCACCAGCTCCCTCAGAAGAGCGTTAAAACTGCCCTCGTATGTCTTGGGCGGCAGCAGCGCCAGAATGTCGTAGAGCCGCAGTCGCACCATGGCAGCGCTGGCCTTCAGATGAGCTCCATGAACCTTGATCACCGCAGGAACACTACGCAACAAAACAACACTTAAAGGGATAGTTCACCCAGAAATGAAGATTACCCCATGATTTATTCACCCTCAAGTCATCCTAGGTGTGTATGACAGTCTTCTTTCAGAAGAACACAATCAGAGTTATATTAATAATATCCTGGCTCTTCCAAGCTTTATTATGGCAGTGAATAGCTTTTTCTGTTTTGAAGTCCATAAAAGTGCATCTATCCATTATAAAAGCGCATCTATCATCATAAAAGTGCATCCATCCATCATATGGATGGATGCACTTCCATATGATGGATGGATGTGGCGCATGTGGCAGGGTCTGAGGTCCATCTGCTCTTTTAGATCTAAATCCTCTGCAGAGGTCAGAGCTGATCCGTCGCTTGTGAATGAGTTAAACTCTTTCTACGCTCGCTTTGACTGTAACTGCGGCAGCGCGACTCCGCCAAGTGACGCGTCAGACGGAATCACTCAGAGCAGCAGCAACCACATGATCTCTGTCTCAGAGGATGAAGTTTGGAGGGCACTCAAGCGTGTGGACGTCAGGAAAGCTGCTGGGCCGGATGGTATTTCAGGTCGTGTTCTGCGGTCCTGTGCTGATCAGCTCGCCGGGTTGTTTACATCTATCTTTAATGAGTCCCTCGCTACATCTGTGGTCCCCACCTCCTTCAAAAAATCCACCATCATCCCTGTCCCTAAGAACAGTAAACCCTCTTGCCTAAATGACTATCGTCCAGTGGCTCTCACGTCTATAGTCATGAAGATCTTTGAGGGAGGAGTGGAGGACATGAGAGATGGCATCTTCAGTCGATCTATTGGGACGATAGGCAAACTGAAGAGGGTCCAAAGTGTCAGGAATGAAGGAGCAAATGGTGTTTTTAATGAGTCTCTCACTCACATCGACAGCAAAAGTGGGAACTACGTAAGGCTGCTATTTATTGACTATAGCTCAGCCTTTAACACCATAGTTCCCATTAAGCTAACCGCCAAACTCCTGGATCTCGGCCTGAATCCTTCTCTCTGCCACTGGATTGAGGACTTCCTCACTGGCAGGCCTCAGGTGGTGAGAATAGGCCAGTTCACCTCCTCCTCCATCACCCTGAGTGTGGGAGCTCCACAGGGCTG
Organism: Paracanthobrama guichenoti; assembly: GCA_018749465.1. Taxonomy (NCBI): domain Eukaryota; kingdom Metazoa; phylum Chordata; class Actinopteri; order Cypriniformes; family Gobionidae; genus Paracanthobrama; species Paracanthobrama guichenoti. The sequence goes on from CM031955.1 coordinate 6,562,862, forward strand.
TGTCCTGAGTCCCCTGCTCTACTCTCACTACACACATGACTGCTTGTCCACACACAGCTCCACCTCTAATCATCAAATTTGCTGATGATACTGTTGTCCTGGGTCTCATTTCCAACAACAATGAGACGGCATACTTGGACGAGGTGGAGCATCTAACATCATGGTGCCAGGACAACTGTCTCTCTCTGAATGTTGGCAAGACCAAAGAAATGATTGTGGACTTCAGGAAGAGACAGCAACGGACATACTCCCCCCTCATGATCAGCGGGTCACCAGTAGAGAGAGTGAGCAGCTTCAAGTACCTGGGTGTAAACATCTCCGAGGACCTGACCTGGACTGCTCACATTCAGACACAGGTGAAAAAAGCCAGGCAAAGACTGTACCACCTGCGCCAGCTGAGGAAATTCAGGGTTTCACCAGCTATCCTGAAAACTTTCTATTTAGGGGCGATAGAAAGTGTATTAACTCAGTGCATCACAGCGTGGTATGGGAACAGCACCAGTCATGACTGCAAAGCCCTGCAAAGAGTCGTGGCGCTTATCCGAGCGTATCTCAGGGTCAGCTCTCTCGTCTCTGCAGGACGTCTACACCAAACGCTGCAAAGGTAGAGCTACTAAGATCATCAAGGACTCTAATCACCCTGCAAACCCTCATTTCACGCTGCTACCATCTGGTAAGCGCTTCCGAAGCCTGATGGCCAAAACTGAGAGACTCAGGAGGAGCTTCTTCCCCCAGGCCATCAGACTCCTGAACTCAGTCACTTAACATCACGTGACTTCACTTCAGGATAAACATCGATACACTGACATTGCACTGCACTTTCTGTTCTCGTTGTTACTGTGTAACAACCTGTTATAAACCTGTTTGCACATTATACTCTTTATACATTTGTTAACCACATATTTATAAGTCTACAGTTTACTCACTGCACAGTTTACTTCACTTATTTTATTCCACTTCTTTATTTTTATTTTTTTTCTACTTGACTTGATTTATTTATAATTCTACAGATATATTATAATTTCCTCCTTGTGTTTTTAACTGTGAATTTGCACTGTCCATGGAGCGGACCTGTTTACATTTCACTGCCGGTTGTATATTCTGTATATAACTGTGTATGTGACAAATAAAACTCTTGAATCTTGAATAAAAGTGCATACAGTTTCTGGGGTTAATAAAGGCCTTCTGAAGCGAAGCGTATTCAACTTATGAAAAAAGACACGTTCTGAACTGGCGGTCCGCTGAATGCTAGATATTTTACTTTATAATGTGTTAAATATGGATATTTTTCTTACACAAACCCATCGATTAACTTCAGAAGGCCTTTATTAACCCCTTATATTCAACTCAGATTGTGTTCGTCTGAAAGCAGAATGTCATATACACCTTGGATGGCTTAAGGGGGAGTAAATCATGGGATAATTTTCATTGTTGGGTGAACTATCCCTTTAAACACATCACCACACAAAACACAGTGCTTTGGAAAATATAATCAAGTGATTTGTCAGTCCTCACTGAAAGCAAAAACAAAATCACACTGTGCCACACTCACTGAGACATCATGGTCATGGCGCACTCGATGGGCGTCATCAGTCTGCGGATCACGTCCTCTGTCAGCAGCTCTGGACAATGTGCCACAAAACTGCGCATAGCTGTGGGGAACGAGAAATATGATGTTTTCATGATGCACATTGATTGATAAAGCAGAGAAAGCCATGGAGGGATGATCTGAGGTGTCTTACCGCACAGAGCGCCAGCGCGACCCTCCAGCATCACCTGCCAGCTGAAGGAGTCTCCTCTGGCCTTCTCTGCCTCCAGCTCCTTCTGGGAGCGCGGAAACACATTACGCCACAGCAGAAGCATCTTGGGCAGGTGGTAACGCACTAAAGACGGCCCTGAGGAGAGGAAACAACACCATCACTAATATTACTACATCAGAAATACTTTAGGCCTGAAACACACTGCGTCTAAGCATCTTCTTTCAGGTCAACTACTTCACACGTGTTCTAACCAGAAGCAATGCAATAAAGATGCGACAAAATCAATCAAACACCACAGCCAATCAGAAGAGCGTGTGGGCGGAGTCTCTCTGCAGGTGCACCGCACAACAGAAAGCGTAGACAAGAGTTCGGGCATAAGTGCGCAGCGTATGCTTCTAGCCAGAGTCTGGAAAAGCCGCTGTGATGACGGGATCTGGCTGACGGACTCACCTAAGGTCATGAGCGCTCCTAACAGCAGCCAGCCGGCTTGAGTCCGCTGGAGAGACAGACGGCTGTTCTGTGCAGCCGAGCGCAGCAGATCTTCAGCTATACTCACCATCATCTGAAACACACCACTCACGGTCAGGCGGTTACATCACTGACTTCTGATACAGGTGATTTCCCTTCAGGAATCTATGATAGCAGCTCGTATTTCTGCACTCATTCTTCTAACACTGTACATTTAAAGAACATTATTGGCTCTAATGTGTATTTGCCTTTTACTGTGTGGTGTATTATTGTTATTGCATTTACTTAACGCCAATTCACACTGTGCCAGATGCCGACCAACACAGACAATAACCAGATTACAGTATGAGGCTGTGGAGACTCAGACCTTGCCCTTGGAGTGCGGGATGCCCAGTGGACACTGATGGACTCCTCCCAGCAGAGCGGCCATGGCGAAGCTGTACCCGCTCACGGCCTCCGGCGAGTTCTTCAGGTTGTTGATGCACTCTGCGCATCGGTCCAGCAGAGGCGTGAGCTGGTGCGGCAGAGCTACAGCCACACAGCGCAGACACCAAGCCGCAGCCAGACGTGCCGCCATGCTCGGGTGCAGCAGCACGGACGTGACCGTCTCCAGAAAACCTGCCAACACAACCACAGGATGTCCAGAGAGTGAGCCCTGCTCTGGTCGTCTATGCTTACGGTGTGGCCAATAAGACTTTCGTTCATCTTTGAAACACAAATGAAGATATTTTTAATGAAACCCAAGACACTTTGTCACTCCACTGAAAGTCCATGTAATCAAAACTTTCAAGATACAAAAATTCATAAAGAGATTATAAAAGAACGCCACATCAAATATGGAAAACTGAGCACAATCCTCATTGGTTCTTGAGCTTGTTTGATAAGATCTATGTACATTATGTTTATATGTGAATAAAAGCTTAAATTAAATCTGTTCATCATATAAAGTGACCGTGTCTCTTCAGAGGTCTTGGATTAAAGCGCTCCATTCGTATGGATTTATTTCACCATCTCTTTATGAACGTTTTGAAGCGTTTAAACATTTCAGTGGAGGGACAGAAATCGCTCAGTTTCATTAAAAATATCTTCAATTATGATTTGAAGATGAACAAAAGTCTTATGGATTTGAAACAACATTTTACATATATGTAATGTATAAATATATAAACAAAGACTTTGAGGGTTGAATGAGACATGGACATTTTGCCAAAACAAACAGTGACAAACTTGCCATCATAAAGTACAAATTCCATATTTATACCAAATAGTGTAGCCATCTCTATTTACATTTAAAAAAGAGCTGAACCGTAAGTGGACCTTTCAAAATAATAATGACCCGAAGTATGCGAGCAACAAGGAAACAAGAAAAAGAATGGCTCATGGATTCTCACGACACTTTTAAGGGCACTACAAAAGGGCTATTAAAATTAAATAATTCTAAATAAGTGTTTGAATAAAAAGTTTGAATCATTAAGAAAAATGATCATGTACTGTATCTGATAATCCAAATAAATCAATATCAAATTGAATCAAAGTTGGAAATGAATCAAATTGCAGGCTTGTGAATTGAAATAAATTTGTGAAATTCGTGTCAATGCCCGGCCCTAATGGTTATGTGTGGTTTTTGTATGTGGATATTCAGGGATATGAGTGTTTTTGAGAGACAGTCCTTTGTTGGTCTTCACATCAACATTTACATGAATGACTTGTGGGTGATATTTCGCTTGAGCATCAATGGTAAAAAAATATAAATATAATGACTGGGATGTTGGCATGGTTTTGTGCCAAGTTTTGTACCCAACTGCTACACGGTGTGGTTATGTGCATTTCTCTTACCGATGGATGGCTCCTGGATTAGAGGGGAGGCTGTAGCGCTCAGACTCTGGACCAAACTGCCCAGCTCTTTAAGCGCACACACCATCACATGCTGACTGGCCGACACATCTGCGGCTCCAGCGCGGCTCTCACTGCTCGTGTCATTCACTACAGCCTCTGTGTGAGAGAGAACATGCAGTCATGAGCATCTTCATTCACACGGCCTGTGTCAGATTCACACCGATCGATCACTCATCGCTGTCAGGACCAGTGTTGGGGAAAGATACTTGCTGACTCTATTACTCCAACTCTGAGCGAACTCTCTGCTCCTCACCGCGGGTTGTACTATACGTTTATAAGATGGCGGTGTCTCATGTAACCTTGTGATTTGTACACAATGTAACTATACACATCACAACATGTAAATAGGAAAATGTTGGCGTTATTTTGTCACTTTTTGAGCAGTAGGCTAGCTGGAGCTGTTTACTTCCAGTCTTTGTGCTAAGCTAGGCTAGCGGTGGGTGCGTCAGACAGAGTTATGGGATGCACAGAGATGAAAATGATATGTATGGACTTATTTAACTCTGGGGGATACGGTGAATAAGCCAAAGTCCCAAAATTGCTATTACTAAAAGTAACTAGTTACTTTTTATGTGAAGTAATGTCACGTTACTATTGCGTTACTTTTTCTCACCTGGCTGAGGATCGCTCTCTTCTAGGCTTTGCATGTGTTTTTTTGTGTTTAAATGCAGCAATGTATTCAACAACATAGCCTATATAACTAACACCTTCAACTTCATTTAAAAACATTTCTAATATTATTAAATTCTGAGCACTTGCTCAATGATCCATTCATAAAGAAACTGGCAGCGCTCAAAATCACATACTCTCTGAGTAGGTACTTATTTAGAATATGTACTTACTCCATGGCTCAAAAAGTACATTCTATATAGTATGAGTGTGTGTAGTATGAACGTAATCCTGATGTATTACTTCCACCATGTTGTCATTATCATGTGACCTACCAGCGTCAGTAACATCGCTTCACTCCCATTCATAAATCCTCTCCCGTGGCCTCATGGGATAGTAAAGTGTCCATTGTATGCACACTTCAGAATCTCGCCGGAAGTGGTAGGTCATCCGGGAACTTTTTGTCTACTCTTTTATGAGTACTGGGAATTAATACTGCTACTCTTGTCAAATGCTGTTTTTCGCCTATGCTTTCGGATGCATCAACTCGCTTTGTTCCGGAATGAAACAGGCTTTTGAACAAATCGGATGTATAAATGTTTCTCACACAATACTGTGGAAAAACACTGTAGCTCAAAAACAACTGAGCCTAACTGTGATTTCAGGCACATGTATCCACTGATATAAATTAGGCTTATAATCGGTCACAGTGGGATCTCCATCTTACCCACAGCTCTCATCTGTTTACTGATGGCCAGGCAGATTTCCTTCGCAGCGGCTATTTGAGCTTTCTCGCCCAGCAGACCGCCCAGCGTCGCCCGCAAGGCGAAGGACAGGCATCGGCGTGAATACACGGCCTCCACGTGAGTCTGTGTGGCGCGCGGATGAGCCACCAGCTCCAGCAAATGAGACAGAAACACCGCAAAGTTACGCTCCAACCACTGGCCGCCCAGAGTGGTGACAAACACAACATACGCCTGGAGAGACACAAATGAGCAAATAATCAGACATGCAGTGAACAAAACCTTTTGTTGCTTTTTAACTTATAATAAAACAGACAGTATGGTCATGGCTGAGATAAAACCCACAATATAGTAAGAGTTATGATTAATACATTTGAAGCACTTCACACAGTCACAGATGTTTCCAGTCTCACCTGAGTGACGCCGACTCGCACCTCTCGACTAACCGAGGCTCCTTTCAGCATCTCTCCTCCGCTCTTCAGGAAGCCTGACCCTCCGCGCAGGAAGCCGGTGGACATCAGCTCCAGAACCTCCTCTAGAGTCGCACGCTTCACGTTCTGACGCATCACTGACACACAGAAAACACACAACCAGGGTTATTACTGTTCACTCAAACCACACACAGACAAAATGTGTCACATGTTTCATGTCTGAACTGTTTCTAGTTCTGTAGTTCTTTTGGTTCCCCTCATTGCATACAACATTTACACATGCACTATACTGCCAAAAGTATTGGGCCGCCCCTCCAAATCCCTGAGTTCAGGTGTTCAATCCCTTCATGGCCACAGGTGTATAAATCAAGCACTAGGCATGCAGACGCTTCTACACACATTTGTGAAAGAATGGCTCGCTCTCAGGAGCTCAGTGAACTCAAGCGTGGTACTGTGATAGGTTGCCACCTGTGCAATAAGTCCATTCCTGAAATTTCCTCACTACTAAATATTCCACGCTCAACTGTTAGTGGGATTATAACAAAGTGGAAGCGATTGGGAACAACAGCAACTCAGCCACGAAGTGGTAGGCCACGTAAAATCACAGAGCAGGGTCAGCACATGCTGAGGGTCAGTGTGCAGAAGTCACCAACTTTCTGCAGAGTCAATAGCTCCAGACCTCCAAACTTCTGTGGCCTTCAGATGAGCTCAAGAACAGTGCGTAGAGAGCTTCATGGAATGGGTTTCCATGGCCGAGCAGCTCATCCAAGCCTTACATCACCAAGTGCAATCCAAAGCGTGGGATGCAGTGGAGTAAAGCACGCCGCCACTGGACTCTAGAGCAGTGGAGACGTGTTCTCTGGAGTGACCAATCACGCTTCTCTGTCTGTAATCCTATGGATGAGTCTGGGTTTGGCGATCGCCAGGAGAACAGGACTTGCCTGACTGCATTGTGCCAAGTGTAAAGTTTGGTGGAGGGGGTTATGGGGTGGGGTTGTTTTTCAGGGTTGGGCTTGGCCCCTAGTTCCAGTGAAAGGAACTCTTAATGCTTCAGCATACCAAGACATTTTGGACAATTTCATGCTCCCAACTTTGTGGGAACAGTTTGGGGACGGCCCCTTCCTGTCCCAACATGACTGCGCTCCAGTGCACAAAGCGTCGGTCCATAAAGACATGGATGAGTGAGTTTGGTGTGGAGGAACTTGACTGGCCTGCACAGAGTCCTGACCTCATCCCGATAGAACACCTTTGGGATGAATTAGAGCGGAGACTGCGAGCCAGGCCTTCTCATCCAACATCAGTGCCTGACCTCACAAATGCACTTCTAGAATGGTCAAAAATTCCCATAAACACACTCCTAAACTTTGTGGAAAGCTTTCCCAGAAGAGCTGAAGCTGTTAGAGCTGCAAAGGGTGGGCCAACTCCATATTAAACCCTACGGATTAAGAATGGGATACCATTAAAGTTCGTGTGCATGTAAAGGCAGGCGTCACAAAACTTTTGGCAATATAGTGCATGTCTTCATAGATGCACATGACTGTACAGTAGCAGGTGTTTGCAGCTCACCTGTGGCCTGTTTGGGCATCAGCGCCGTGGCCATGGCGGTTCCCAGCAATGTGGACACAGCGACACGCACGCCGTACGTCGAGCCCTCGAGAGCTTTGAAACACAGCGTGGCCACATTCTCCAGTTCAGTGGTCCAGATGAACACGGCCTCGTTCTGCAGCTCTAGCAAACACTGACCAATGACATCATCATCACATGATCATTCATCAGGCCCAATCACATTCAGCTGCAATAAACATCACGTCACAAGACCTGTGGATATATTCGACCAGTGTCTAAAAGATTTGATCATAACTCCAGTAAAGCAGTGAAATATTCCTCCACTGTAAATCAGCTACTCTCTGTGTGAATATATAATAATTTATTCCTGTGATCAAAGCTGAATTTATCATCATTACTCCAGTGTCACATGATCCTTCACTAATCACTCTAATATGTGTTATCATAGATGATATGTGATATTATCAGTGTCATATTCGTGTGGAAACCGTCAGACATTTTATTTTTCAGGATTCTTTGATGAGCAGAAAGTTCAGAAGAGCAGCATTTATTTGAAATGGAATCTTTTGTGACATTATAAATGTCTTTACTGTCACTTTTGATTAGTTGTGCATGAGCATCAGAAGAAAAAAAACCGTGGGTGGGTCCTCTCACAGAACATTTTAACTGGAGTAGATGCCATTTACATTAAGTACAAATATACCGCCTTGTTTACTAAACGTCTGGTTGGGACAGACGAAATGAGGGCAAAACACAGAATCGTTTGCAGTAACAATAGCGTAGGGGTAAGACGCTTGGCATCAAGCTGACGCAAATCGACCTGAGGTTCGAATCAGCCTTTTGCCAAACTCGCTGTACTCCCTTTTCCCATCACACATCAGATCAGAAAGGCATTTATTTTGAATAAATATTAGAAAAGTGAAAATAAAGCGTTGTTTAATAACGTGTTTAATAAATGTTTATCAGTTATGGGTAGGTAAACAGACATGTGCTCAATTAGAGATGATAAAAGTGAGTGGGTCCAACATCATTGGTCTTAAAAAGTGGGTGGGTCTTGTCCCGCCCACTAGGGTTGGGCGATGTCCCCTAAATTGGCAGTTGTACCCCCCACATACAATGGTTCCAACACCCATGGTTTAATGCGTCCTCGCTGAATAAATGTATTCA
>CM031955.1:6697016-6707093 GCA_018749465.1 Paracanthobrama guichenoti
ATTTGATTTAATCTTCAACAAGTCACAACAACAAACACAGTCTGTATAAATAACACACTTATTATGTTATATTCTGCATGAACATTTATAGTGCAGTCTATGGCCAAATGTATTGTCTATAAATTGGGAAAGCACTACTGTTATTTCCCTAGAGGTGGCCGTCCTGCAAAATGGCCGATGACATTCAGGATCCTAGAGCACCAGCTAAGGACTTAAAAACTCTGTGGATGTGAAAAACACTCAACAAAAAACTGTTGTTCTTAGTTGAAGATCAGCCTGACATGCTACAAGCCCTGGATGTTGTTGGGAGTATTATGGGAGTATAGTCTAGCAGGAGAAATAGGTTCCCACGTACCCGTTTGGCATTTTTTTGTAACCTGTCATTTTTGGGACCCTGATGGTGTCTAGTTAAGAATTATTGATGTTGCCGAGGTCAACTAATGTCCCGTGGGGTTTGTTTGGCGGCCATCTTGAAGTGATGGCCGCCAAACGCTGATTTTCATAACTCCTAATCCACACAACATACAAAGACAAATTAACCAACTTTTTCATAATTGTCATGGTACAACCGCTCTTCATTGGTGAAAACAGGAAAATAATACATTTTAGGCTCATACCAATGTAACGTTTGCTATTTTAAAAAAATTTAACCACATGAAACTAATTTATTCTGTTATAACTAATAACTAATGAGAGCCTAAAATGTGTTATTCTCCAGTTTTTGAGTAAAGAGTGGTTGTACCATGTCAGTTAACTTTCCAGTTACGAAAATCTGCGTTTTTCGCCACCCTTGATGACATCACTTCAAGATGGCTGCCAAACGAACCCCATGGGACATTAGTTGACCTCGGCAACAATTCTTAACTGGAGAGTCCCAAAAAAAAAACAGGTTACAAAAAATGCCAAACAGGTACATGGGAACCCATTTCTCCTGCTAGACTATATGGAGTATCCATCCGATCCTTATACAGCTTGAGCTAGAGCTGTGTCCGCATTCTCAGCAGTAAGTCAAGCTTGTTCCCAGCTGGTGTTGGACTCCACCAAGGCTGTCCTTTGTCACCTATGCTGTTTTTGAAATTCATGGACGGGATCTCAAGGCACAGCCAAGGAGTGGACTGTTTCCAGTTTGGGTGGCATTCGCTAATTGTGACCTCCAGTGTACACTCTGGCATTTTTTGGCATATTGGGATGAGGGTCTAGACCTCCATATCTGAGGCCCTGGTTCCCAGTCAGAAAGAGGTAGGTTGTCCTCTTCGCGAGGACTGTTGGAATGTTGATCCAGGAACATGTTGTATTTGGTGAAATCAGGTTCTGCGGGTGAGAGCATGAGATTGGTAGGTGGATCAGGGCATTGGCAGCAGTAATGTGGTGATTGCACCAGGCTGTAGTGGTCAAGGGTAGCTAAGCATGTGGGTAAAGCTCTTAATTGACCATTGAATCAATGTTCCTGACCCTCACCTATGGTCATGAGCAGAAAGAGTGAGATTGCCGGTTCAAGCAGCTGAAATAAGCCCTCGGTCATGGTCTATTTCACAGTGAGCGTGTACCTGCTGTTTGCATTGCAGCTGATTATCAGGTAAGATTATTAGGTGATGGCACTGTGGATCTTTATTTGTGCCTGCTTCAGGTGTCTAAGTGGCCACTATTTCTCCCAATCTTTTATTTATGTGTATTGTCCTCTTTAAGACATTTCTTGATTGTGTGTCTGCCATTATCTACAATAGTGATTCAGACATTGAGGGAGGAAAGTCCCACATTATTCTGCAAATTGCAGTGTGTGCATATAGAATAATGAACCTGCACTATGCACTTTAATGGTCTAAAGCTCAGATCGGTGAAATAGGGCCCTAAGTCTCATACATGCAGAGGTGCTAACATTCATCGAAAGAGAACAATAGAAACGTGAATGGGGCAGTTCTCCACGCCAGACATTAGAGTGCAGGGGAGTTATAGGGGCCATAAATAATTTCATTAGTATTTTTATTAACCTTCCCTAAAAACGCTCATGACATGGTTGGACATGGAATGACTTTTGAGCAGCAACCTTTTCATTTTGGGTATGTCATTTATGTCCTACTTGCTTAAATGTGGGTTGCATGGTAAGGGGTTAAAACGGTTCATGCAGTCTCTCTTATCCAGCAAAAGAACATGCATGACAGAGAAAATCACAATTAGATTTGAGATGATCAAACTTGATCTGAAACATTCTGTGTGCAGTGGACAGCTTTGTGAAGTCCCATCGACTCCGCGCTCTCTCTGCGAGTTGGCCGACTGTCAGAACAACGCCCCCTGTGTGGAGCGGGGCGGTCATCCCCTGTGTCAGTGCCTGGCAGGGTTTGGTGGACCACGCTGCGAAAAGTTGGTCAGTGTCAACTTTGTGGACCGAGACTCCTACCTGCTACTGAGTGACCTGAAGAACTGGCCTCAGGCCAACATCACGCTACAGGTATTCAACCCAGAACTAACTTTGAACAAATGCTGGAAGAAATTTGTCAGTTGTTGTATAACATTTTTCACATGGCTTCTGGTATACAGGACTAAAGGGATAATTCACCCAAAAATGAAAATTACCCCATGATTTACTCAAGTCATCCTAGGTGTGTATGACATATTTTATAATGTAAAATATCTAGCTTCCGGTGGACCGCCTTCTGTTTTCCACTTGCGTAAAAAGTGTAACTGGCACGACGATGACATCGGACGTAGCGTAAGCGTTTTATGATTGATAGATGCACTTTTATGGACTTCTAAACAGAAACAGTCATTCACTGTCATTATAAAGCTTGGAAGAGCCAGGACATTGTTTAATATATCTCTGATTGTATTCGGCTGAAAGAAGAATGTCATACACACCTAGGATGACTTGAGTAAATTTTCATTTTTGGGTGAACTATCCCTTAATGAATGTGGCTGTGTATAAGAATAAAGACTTTGTAAGTAGCTGTGCTTTATAGCAGGTATAACCCGGGTAGTGACAAGGTCCATTTCTTGGCATATTAGGTGGTCACTGCGGTCAGATCTGTTCTGTTCATCTTCTGATGATAGTTTTTTGGTTCTGTCTACAGGTGTCCACAGCAGAAGACAATGGCATTCTTCTGTACAATGGAGACAATGACCACATTGCTGTGGAGCTTCATGAAGGTCATGTTAAAGTCAGCTATGACCCTGGCAGCCAGCAAAGTCATGCAATCTACAGGTGAGCTAGAGCTTTAAATTCAAATCCAATGTTGACATGCAGGGACATTATTAATTATGATGTGCACGATATTGATGAATCCCTGATAATGCTTTAAAAATGATTATTTGAGAATAGGGTAAGATGGAATAAGATGCACCATTTATTTTGACAATTGATGTCAGTAAAAGTAATTTTGTATTTTCCACATTTAGCAACCGATTACAAATGAAAAAGTTTTGATGCAAATTAAATATCATCAATAATCTTTCTCATGTTTGTTTTACACCCAGCACTGAGACCGTCAATGATGGTCAGTTCCACACTGTAGAACTGGTGACCTTTGACCAGATGGTGAACCTTTCCATAGATGGTGGCATCCCAACAACCATGGACAGCTTTGGTAAAGTGCAGCCCTTGAGGGGAGAAGCACCACTATATGTGGGAGGTAAACGTGCACCACAGATATCTGTCTTCATCACAGCCGTCGTACCCGTACAGTACTGTCAATCACCACTGTGTACCCATGGAAACCACCTAGACATGACACATGCTCTCCCTTCCATTGCTCTTGATGTTTGGAATGCGGTGAAAAGTTCTAGACCTGCTCATGGTTGTATATCAGCACTCTTGGATGGCCTCTCATCTAATCAAATCAAATCAAGTCACCTTTATTTATACAGCGCTTTTAACAAGTCCAATTGTTTCAAAGCAGCTTCACATTGTTAACAGGAAAATAATGCGACAGAATTTGTACAGCCGTTCTGGTGAAACGGTGATGTTATCCGGCTCATTTCAGTATCATATAGTGTCAATGCGGGCAGATCGGTAATATAGATGAGATTTAGGAGTCCCCAATTGAGCAAGCCAAAAGCCAGAGGCAACGGTGGCAAGGAACCAAAACTCCTTCAGGGTCAGAATGGAGAAAAAAACCTTGGGAGAAACCAGGCTCAGTCGGGGTGCCAGTTCTCCTCTGGCCGACGAACAAACAGTGTATGATTATAATGAATTATAATGAATTATAATTATATATGATTATAATATGAGTACAGTAACAGTATACCAAGGTTCTTCACATCCGGTTTCTAGTAATCCTGAAGCCCTTGATTCGCTTGTTCAGGTGTGTTCGATTGAAGAAGTGTGTTCGATTGAGCAGGATTGAAGAACCCTACCTCATAGCACTGACCGTAAATGTGCCACTGGCCTCTTCCCAACTCATTTTCTCTCTCAATTAGGCATGCCGGTCAGCGTCCACCCCACAGCTCCTCGTGTGTGGCAGATCCAAAACGGCTCCAGTTTCCATGGTTGCATTCAGAACCTTTACATCAATAATGAGCTACAAGACTTCACCAAAACCCAGATGAAACCTGGTGTGGTGCCCGGCTGTGAGCCCTGCCGAAAGATATACTGCCTCCATGGCATATGCCAGCCCAACACCGCCACGGGCCCAGTATGCCACTGCCAGCCGGGATGGAGCGGGCAGCACTGTGACCAGCCTTCAGCGAACCCCTGCCTGGGCAGCAAGTCAGTCCAAGTCTTCAAGTGAAATGTGCCAATCGGACTCACGCACACATGTAACGCTCTAATCCTCTCATTGGCTTTGCACAGGTGTGTCCATGGGAGATGTATACCAATGGACATGCAGTCGTACCGCTGTGAATGCCAGGAGGGTTTTCATGGTGCCCTGTGCAACCAGCAGGAAGAACTCTTCAATCCATGCAGAAAGCTACAGTGCAAACACGGCCACTGTCAGATATCGGACACAGGAGACGCCTACTGCCACTGTGAGGTGGGCTACAGTGGGGAGTCATGTGACAAGGGTAAGAAAACACATGCCAAGCGTTCTGTTTCTGATGAGATGACCAAGCATAGGTAGCTAGTGATGTGAGAAACTAAGCTTTTAACTGAACCACTTGCTTCGCGAAACTATTTCAAAGCGCTCCAAACGACACAAACTGGTGAGGCCTGCTGGTTAATGTTGCTTTATTAAATTGTAGGGCTTGTTTTATGGAGAGCTTGTTTAATCAGGCCATTAAAATACTATTAACTACAACCAAAGTCCCTTTAAGACAAGTCTACACATCTTTGAAATATCTGAAACACCTCTCGGGCGTGCAGCTCCTATCTCTTTGAATGGGGAAACATCAAACTGTTTGCCAAGCTTATGATTAAATTTCATATTTGAAATCACCAATGAAATCTGACATCCCTAATCTTTTTAGACATGCACAGTCCTAAGCACGCTTCTCAGAACAACTGACTTTTTCTATAGGAACCGGAGCTTCTAACGGCAGCGGCAGTGACGCCATTGCTTTACCAATCGCCGATTGGCTCTTTTGTTTAGAAGGCGGGGCTTATTCCGCCATATTGCGCATTGCACTTTCTCCAATTAATAAGGAATAGGACTGAACCATCTTTCTGTATATAAAGTCTTTGCTACAACGCTTCCTTTTTTATCAACTCTTTCCCCACCAGCGTTTACAAAAGAAGTTGCCAGTGCCAGCATTTCTGATCATATTCACTTTCATGGCCCCCAGAATATTTGTTGTATGAATATGTACAGTCAATATAACAAAAGAAAGAACAGAGCCTCTGCTTTTAAACAAAAATCTTCGTCCAGATGGTCTTCAGAGCGATGATCAAAATACAGATGGAGCCATCATCAATGGCTGGATGTGCTGTGGCATAAATGAGGAAAAATGGTGGGGAAATAGTTACAAATGTCTAAAACTTTTTTTTAAACTGATCCGAAGTTCATCATTGAATTTCGAAACAATTATGACGAAGCCTTGTTTACTGAAATCACATGACTTCAGCAGTTCATGCTCTGAAACAAATGATTCGCAAAGATTTCAAAGCTTCACAAAGCAGTTTCCAAATCGCCCATCACGATGGACAGATCCTTCAGTTTACTGTTATTAACGCTTTCCCTGCTATTGACGGAACAGCTTTCTGTGTTTTCACTGTTATACAGTAGGGGGCGCTGTTACACATCTACTGAAAGAGTACAGAATCTCCTGATTAAAACACAGGTTGTTCAGATATTCATGCCACAACATTTTTGTGAAAATGATCAAAAACGCTGGCGAGGAAAGGGTTAAAGGATTAGTTCACTTCAAAGTGAAAATGTCCTGGTAATTTCCTCGCCCCCATCTTGTCTAAGATGTTCATGTCTTTCTTCAGTGGAAAAGCTTTCCTGTAGCTCAAACAATAAGAGTGTGGCACTAGCAACGCCAAGGTCATGGGTTCGAATCCCAGGGAAAGCAAGAACTGACAAAAAATGTACAAATGTGTACCTTGAATGCAATGTAAGTCACTTTGGATAAAAGCGTCTGCCAAATACATAAATGTAAAAGAAATGAAATTTTTTGAGGAAAACATTCCAGGATTTTTCTCCACATAATGGACTTCAATGGGAACCAACGGCTGAAGGTCCAAATCAATGCAGTTTCAGAGGAAGGGCTTCAGAGGCTCTGCACGATCCCAGAGGAATAGGGTCTGATCCAGACAAACCATCGGACATAAAAAACAAACAAACAACAAAAAACCTTTATATACTTTTTAACCCCAAATGCTCGACTTCAGTGTTGTGGTTCTTCACGGTGTATGACGTCATCACGTCGGAAAGGTCACGTGATGCAGGTGGAAGTGCCGACCCAGTGCCGGGTCCATCTAATGTTCTCCTCCAACTTTAAAATGGTCTGACATCGTTGTTTTACCTTTATTTGTGTAAAGGGCGTTTGATTTAGTCTTTGCACGTTCATTTTAACACTGGGGCGGCACTTCCACCTACGTCACGTGACCTTTCCGACATGATGACGTCATACTCCGTGAAGAAGCACAACACCGAAGTCAAGCATTTGGGGTTAAAAAGTATATAAAGGATTTTTTTGTTTTGTTTGATAAAAATTTTGTCTGGATCAGACCCTATTCCTCTGGGATTGTGCAGAGCCTCTGAAGCCCTTCCTCTGAAACTGCATTGATCTGGACCTTCAGCCGTTGGTTCCCATTGAAGTCCATTATGTGGAGAAAAATCCTGGAATGNTTTCCTCAAAAAACTTCATTTCTTTTCCACTGAAGAAAGACATGAACATCTTGGATGAGATGGGGGCGAGTAAACTATCAGGACTTTTTCATTTTGAAGTGAACTAATGCTTTGAGTGTGTCTTTTGTTTGCTAGCTGACGCTGTTTGTTCTATTGTAGAGTCCGAGTGCCACGGGGAGCCAGTGCGGGACTTCTACCAGGTCCAGCGAGGTTACGCCATCTGTCAGACCACACGCATGGTGTCGTGGGTGGAGTGCAGCGGTACCTGCGACACCGGCTCCTGCTGCGCCAGCCAGAGGATGAAGCGCAGGAAATACACGTTCGAGTGCAGTGATGGCACGTCCTTCAGCGAGGAGGTTGAGAAGACCATCAAGTGCGGCTGCGTGGGGTGCATGTAGAGCACAGCCACTAACATCACCACCTCATCACAGTCGGACAGAACCACAGAAAGAGCCATCACACAAGAGCCAACAGAAAAAGACATCATCTATCATTGGGTATACAGAGACATACCCCAACCCCTCCACCCCACACCCTTTCCACCACAGCCTGAAATTTCAACCCTTTCGTAAGGTCTCAAAAGGGTAAAACAACCAACTCTGCTGACAGGAAGGCAAGCGAGATGGATTGTTTCGGCCCAGAAGCAGGACATTAGTCATGTATTAGAAGAAAATGATGACTCTCTCTGAGTGCAGGACGTGTATTTGAGCAGATAAAGCTCCGTAATGGTGATGAAAGGAACACATTTCCACCGCGCCTGAAAAACTGTATGATATATCTGTGTGGGAGAAAGTGTGAAACATGGAACCACATGCTGTCAAACCAGATATTTCCAATGGTTTTGTGTTATGGGTGACACCCTTGCCCAACTCCACATCATTAATAAACTACACGGGGGCCAAAAACACCCAGCGGCAACGTGCGAAGAACTCCTGGTGGCATAACGTAGCGTTACCTGGTCGGAAGGGAGCTTCTTTATCATGTTTCGCCTTTTGATAGATCGCAGAAGGATCCATTCGATCTGTTCCATAGTGTTTGTCATTCCATTACCTCAAACAGAAGTCAATGACAGAATGTAAGGGAGAGCTGAAATCAAGCGCTAGATAGATCTCATCACACCGTTTTCTAAGATGCATGCTCATTGTCATGTGATGTCTGGATTGTGGTTAATATTAGTACTGCTGAGCAGAAATAGAGCATCGCTTGTCGAAACACTGCTAAGTATGCGACGCCACTGCAGTTTTTGTATCGGTCAGTGTTGAAGCTGTTTGAGGGGTACAATATGACTATGGGTTATGACCACAACACTGTACACACCAAATCTCCCAACAGTAACGACGTCCCAGAATCCCACAGTATTACCTCGGCAAGCTACAGCGTTCACCAAGGTTTGCAAATTGAACATCGTCCTAGAATTAAAACGCGAATAAGTGCAGTTTGGCTTATTTCATTTAAGTTCGGTGGGTGTTTGTTTTCGCTTTGATTTCCTTTTCCTAACTCCCTAGACCTTCACTTTATACAGAAATGCTTAACAGATTCTAATATATATTTGTATTTCATTTTGGTATAGTATTTTTATATGTTAAAGAATAAATTTGTTTTCAGGACTTTATTATCAAACAGCAGTGTGAAATTTGGTGACTTTTGGTGTTTTATTCGGTCACTTGCCACAAACTGGCCAGAAGCATAGATAATAATTAGCCTATTAGCCTTATTGTAATATGAGCCAGTGTTGATTGTTTCGGAAGGTTTTTTCTTTTTAATACCGTCTTCCATGTGAATACCACATTTAATTCATTTAAAAGATCTTTGTGCTTGATTTTGTAATTATTTATTTTAAGACCTGTCCAGATAGAAAGCTGATTATTTTGAGTTGTGAATAAAGCCAAGAGGAAAGAGAGGTTATTTAGGCATTTTTAATACGGTTATTACCATCCAGTCCTCATGATAAAGAGCAAGTCAATAGCCCCGATCGCTACTACTCTGGTTCTTCTTGAGTGAAGTGGTACTATTTGAGAACTACTTGCAGTAATTTAATTCCAATCCATACATTCATTGGTGTTTCCATAAAGCAAACATATCAGCCGGTTCCGTTACTCTACGGTGGATACTTATTGCTCTTATTGTACATTGAGGTACTAGAAACGGAAGATGTGATACAAATCATTGGGAAGGGTTCCAGACTTTTCCTGCAGATTTCCTGGTCTGAGCTAACCTTGTGCCAATCACAGCCATCATGAACTCCAGAAACTTTGTGAAAGATACCGTCGCTGTTGCATATAGAACATTTAAGAGCTCTTGCTGTTTATTCTCCTGATGTTACGTTGATAGTTACATTGACTAACTGCAGTTACTCCGAATGTAAGTAGCGCCACCAAAATGTTTACTGAACTTCCTCCTTTTTCATTCATTAAAATGTGTGATTATACGAGTGTCTATGTCTGCTTTATCAAAACCTCAACAATACGTTTAAAGCAGGTTCCTGGCACAATTGAATCAATCCGAACGGGAGGATCTGGTTGTCATTTCAACCCTTGAGAAGCAAAACTGAATGGTTAATAATTCACTCTGAAGCTCCTGTGGTAGGCATGTATTGAAAACACTGGCTTCTACATGCAAACTGCATTTTTTGGATGAAATTACACAATTGAGAACCAGCTTTCACTGCACAGTCTTTACTCATCACTCATTTACTTTCAGGGACAAAAAGAACATCTGAACAAAATGCATGAAAAACGGACAAAAGATAAAATGCATACAGCTCAAAACCCAATTCATTTACATTATCATTTCCCTCCACCCATGACACACCAAAAACCACATACATGGGTAAGGTCTTCAAGCCTTAAAGTTACTT
>CM031955.1:6720596-6770596 GCA_018749465.1 Paracanthobrama guichenoti
TCCAGAACTGACCGTATAAAAGTCAAATATATTTGTGTTAAAACATCACAAGGAGACCCGCTTTTTTAGCAACACAAAGATAGTAGATTCTAGGACGTACTTTTGTAATCATGTACTTAACGTGGACGTCCCATGATCGGAAAAGATATATGCACTCCAAGCGGTTTAAAAGGTGGAAACTCTACTAATTACATTGTTAGATCGTCAGCATATTTCACAGGAAGGAGGCAGATGTCAGAGAAGGAACACCATTCCAGAAGGGAAGACATCTTCACATTGAGTAAAGACAGCTTGCACGGATGAAGGTTTACCACAAGACTACAGACATGCACGCCTGCACCTGCATGAGGGGAATAACGGTCCACACCAGCAGGTGGTGGTAGCAATCAATCACTCAAGAACTGGAACTGCTGATATACACAACCATAAAGCAAGCAGAGCCGGATTCATTTTGATAACTCAGTCTTCACTCTCTTTATTCCAGATGGCATATCACTCATGGAAAATGCTGTTGCTTAAGCTTCAGGTATTGGCAACATGCTTGTTGCTTTCCAATATTATTGGCAGCATGCTTGTGGCTTTTTCATTAGTTGTGATTGGGGGATATCAGCATTGGTTTTGTTTTGGGGGTTTATCACTGCTCTTATCCATGATGCGCAGGGAGTTCTTGCCCAGAACAGAACCGTACCAATCTAAACTATATGCTAATTGTCTATCATCTTTGACGATAGTGGTCCTGACAGAAGTGCGTTTTCAACACTGAGGTAGAGGGTAATGCCCATCACCAGTTTGAAGCGTTCCACAAGGGGACAGGGAGGTTTATATGGACAGACCCTTGACTCCTTGATTATGACAGAGGGGACGAGTCTACTCAGATGCACTTAGGACTTTCTAAGTCAACCCATTGCAAATAAAATCTTAGTAGTGTGGTTTAGGTTAGTAGTGGCCCAATAAAGCAAACGGAGAATAGCCATGAAAGAGCCAACGGCGTTGGAAATCAATACCAAAGAGACACTGATGTTGAGTTTCAAGGAGTTTATTAAGACCACTGAAGTCACATGACCAGGGTAACTTCTCCACTAGACACCACAGTTTGTCCACTAGAGACTGTCTTGACGTCAGCATCTCTTCCTGGAAAAGAAATGGTACAATCGTGAAGGGCATTTAAAAACCAAATTCTCATGGTTCCTGAAGTCAGTTCACAGCAAGCACTCACTTTTCCTAGTGCAGCTTTGCTCACAGGAGCCAGAAGAGGGATGGCACACCGCTGTACTACAGTGGATGAAGATCTAACAGAGGGGGAAAAGGGTTAAGCCACAGAAATCACTATAAAAAGACTAATATCAAGGGTTCAGGTAAGGCTGCGGAGCATACGGTTTCCTGCAGAGGAGCCAGTGATGCTGGATCCACAAATGTGAACATCTTCACAACGAAGCGCTTGTAGTGGGTTGGGAACTGAAGACCAGAAGATCCAGCCACCGGAACCAATGTGGTCAGGTAACGGTCATCCTGGTAAGGGCATCTGAACGGCAAAGAGGCAGTCAGAAATGCCTTACAGCACACTAGATGGATAAAGACCGGCCTTACTCACCCATCGACCAGAAGGTCCCACTGGGGTAGACTGAGTGGACTGGGGGTTGATGTCGCCCAGCAACGTCCCAGCATCAGGACAATGTTGGGGTCAGTCCTCTCCAAAATGCGCACCTCAACATACACAGGCTCCCGCAGGACTTTTGTGACCGGATAATCAGCGTCACTGTAGTAGGACGTGTACGCCTCATCCCCTGAGGAAGAACGCCGGCGTTTAACCAGAAACTGCCGCAACCTGGAGTTTTAGAAAATCATCATCATCATCCATACTTGGAACAGACACTTACCTTCTGCACAGCCTTTGGTGACACATTGACCATTTGCCAGTCTAAGCTCCACTGAGGGGTCCAGGAGCAGCTACTGGTGGAGGTGCAGGAACAGGGTTGACCTCCACAACCAGAGCTTCCACAGAAGTAGCAGAGTACCTACACTGGAAGAGAAGCCTGGACAACAAACAGTGAGCTTGTAGCATGTCAAGGATTAACATTTATGCTAGAGCACAAAAATCACCTACTCAAAATGGCTGTCCTTGTGATGGAACCAAGTGGTCCGACACCCACTTCATCTGAGGAGATCATTCTGTTTTCATACACCACATATCCACTGTCCTCCTGCAAATAGTAACTGTTGGCATCCAGTCCATTCTAAGCCATGCAGAACAGAACCACAAGCAGCTACTCACCATCATGCTCGTGCCACATGCAGTGACAGGGAACTGGTATATAGCAAAGGAATGTGTGGATCCCACAGGACTGCAAGGTGGGTCGTTTCCACCCAGGAGATGGACTGAACCCAGGCTCAATGGAGGCAGAGTAACATCTCTAGCCACCACTATCACAAACTGACCATCTCTTACACACTGGACAGTCACTGGAACAAGGTACAAGAGCAGGTTATTGCAGAGGAGCAGTTTGACATGAACCCCTTTACATTGACTCAACACTCTTACCTGCCTTCCCATAGTAACACTGCTGTCCGTTAAAGCAGCAGTTGAGAGTTCCACACTCAGCACCACTGATACCAGGTGGGCCACATTGGATCTGCTCAGAATCAGCTACAACACATTTGTCAAGGGGCTCTGCCTGCGCCACTGGCTGCTTAGGTTGAACCTGCTGAGGAAACTGTTGACTAGCTGGTTTCTGAAGCTGCTGAGGAAACTGCTGACTAGCTGGTTTCTGAACCTGCTGAGGAAACTGCTGACTAGCTGGTTTCTGAACCTGCTGAGGAAACTGCTGACTAGCTGGTTTCTGAACCTGCTGAGGAAACTGCTGACTAGCTGGTTTCTGAACCTGCTGAGGAAACTGCTGACTAGCTGGTTTCTGAACCTGCTGAGGAAACTGCTGACTAGCTGGTTTCTGAACCTGCTGAGGAAACTGCTGACTAGCTGGTTTCTGAACCTGCTGAGGAAACTGCTGACTAGCTGGTTTCTGAACCTGCTGAGGAAACTGCTGACTAGCTGGTTTCTGAACCTGCTGAGGAAACTGCTGACCAGCTGGTTTCTGAACCTGCTGAGGAAACTGCTGACCAGCTTGTTTTTGAACCTGCTGAAACTGCTGAGGAAACTGTTGACTGAACCTGCTGAGGAAACTGCGGACTAAACTGTTGAACCTGCTGAGGAAACTGTTGACCAACTTGTTTTTGAACCCACTGGTCAGTTTTCTGTAACATCAGAGCTTGAGGATTCTGGGGCAGATTACTCCACTGTGGAACAGCATGACAGAAAGCACAAAACCACACACAAAGTGCCAGGGATTGCACTGCACACCAACTTCCTGTCATTGTTCAACAGCTAGTCACACCGTTGAGCTGCTGCCCTTTGGTCTTTTTGTACTCTACAGATTTTGGCTAATTCACGATAATCCCTCCTCTTCATTAACAGTCATGATTCTCCAGACTTGCCCAAATGGGAGCTTACGCTACCAGAAGATTCTCATTGGTTCTCAAAATTATATGCGTGTGGTTTTTCTTGATTCCAATTGGTCAGATTTGTCATGTTAAAGACAAATAAAAAGGTTCATGCTCAGGTGTGCTACTGGAGCTTGCCCAAAGTACTTTGGGTAGATGTTTGGTGCATTCCGCTTTGCTTGTAGACATGCTGAAATATCAACTAGCATTATATACTTGGTTTAAACAGCATCTAATATCTAAAAATCAAGTAAAATCAAATAATTCTGACATAATAATATTATCATTCAATTCTGTGAGGTAATACAGCCCAAATACACAGAACAAAAAAATAGCAGAAATAGACTTCATACAATCAGACACCTAAAAGTTATTTGTAAAGCAATTTAAGAGCATGTGGGACAAAAGAAAGTTCATGTCTTTTGTTTTACTCCTGGGCATGGCAAATTTCCTGCTCTGCCGTAGTAGATAACTAGGTGTCGGAGCCACAGACAGGAAGCAATGCAGTGGAGATGAATTGTCCTTAATTCATTTAGTAAAACTCATCAGAGAGACCTTTAGGTAATCCACCCCATACTGGGCTAGCGTCCTCCAGAACTGACCGTATAAAAGTCAAATATATTTGTGTTAAAACATCACAAGGAGACCCGCTTTTTAGCAACACAAAGATAGTAGATTCTAGGACGTACTTTTGTAATCATGTACTTAACGTGGACGTCCCATGATCGGAAAAGATATATGCACTCCAAGCGGTTTAAAAGGTGGAAACTCTACTAATTACATTGTTAGATCGTCAGCATATTTCACAGGAAGGAGGCAGATGTCAGAGAAGGAACACCATTCCAGAAGGGAAGACATCTTCACATTGAGTAAAGACAGCTTGCACGGATGAAGGTTTACCACAAGACTACAGACATGCACGTCTGCACCTGCATGAGGGGAATAACGGTCCACACCAGCAGGTGGTGGTAGCAATCAATCACTCAAGAACTGGAACTGCTGATATACACAACCATAAAGCAAGCAGAGCCGGATTCATTTTGATAACTCAGTCTTCACTCTCTTTATTCCAGATGGCATATCACTCATGGAAAATGCTGTTGCTTAAGCTTCAGGTATTGGCAACATGCTTGTTGCTTTCCAATATTATTGGCAGCATGCTTGTGGCTTTTTCATTAGTTGTGATTGGGGGATATCAGCATTGGTTTTGTTTTGGGGGTTTATCACTGCTCTTATCCATGATGCGCAGGGAGTTCTTGCCCAGAACAGAACCGTACCAATCTAAACTATATGCTAATTGTCTATCATCTTTGACGATAGTGGTCCTGACAGAAGTGCGTTTTCAACACTGAGGTAGAGGGTAATGCCTATCACCAGTTTGAAGCGTTCCACAAGGGGACAGGGAGGTTTATATGGACAGACCCTTGACTCCTTGATTATGACAGAGGGGACGAGTCTACTCAGATGCACTTAGGACTTTCTAAGTCAACCCATTGCAAATAAAATCTTAGTAGTGTGGTTTAGGTTAGTAGTGGCCCAATAAAGCAAACGGAGAATAGCCATGAAAGAGCCAACGGCGTTGGAAATCAATACCAAAGAGACACTGATGTTGAGTTTCAAGGAGTTTATTAAGACCACTGAAGTCACATGACCAGGGTAACTTCTCCACTAGACACCACAGTTTGTCCACTAGAGACTGTCTTGACGTCAGCATCTCTTCCTGGAAAAGAAATGGTACAATCGTGAAGGGCATTTAAAAACCAAATTCTCATGGTTCCTGAAGTCAGTTCACAGCAAGCACTCACTTTTCCTAGTGCAGCTTTGCTCACAGGAGCCAGAAGAGGGATGGCACACCGCTGTACTACAGTGGATGAAGATCTAACAGAGGGGGAAAAGGGTTAAGCCACAGAAATCACTATAAAAAGACTAATATCAAGGGTTCAGGTAAGGCTGCGGAGCATACGGTTTCCTGCAGAGGAGCCAGTGATGCTGGATCCACAAATGTGAACATCTTCACAACGAAGCGCTTGTAGTGGGTTGGGAACTGAAGACCAGAAGATCCAGCCACCGGAACCAATGTGGTCAGGTAACGGTCATCCTGGTAAGGGCATCTGAACGGCAAAGAGGCAGTCAGAAATGCCTTACAGCACACTAGATGGATAAAGACCGGCCTTACTCACCCATCGACCAGAAGGTCCCACTGGGGTAGACTGAGTGGACTGGGGGTTGATGTCGCCCAGCAACGTCCCAGCATCAGGACAATGTTGGGGTCAGTCCTCTCCAAAATGCGCACCTCAACATACACAGGCTCCCGCAGGACTTTTGTGACCGGATAATCAGCGTCACTGTAGTAGGACGTGTACGCCTCATCCCCTGAGGAAGAACGCCGGCGTTTAACCAGAAACTGCCGCAACCTGGAGTTTTAGAAAATCATCATCATCATCCATACTTGGAACAGACACTTACCTTCTGCACAGCCTTTGGTGACACATTGACCATTTGCCAGTCTAAGCTCCACCCTGAGGGGTCCAGGAGCAGCTACTGGTGGAGGTGCAGGAACAGGGTTGACCTCCACAACCAGAGCTTCCACAGAAGTAGCAGAGTACCTACACTGGAAGAGAAGCCTGGACAACAAACAGTGAGCTTGTAGCATGTCAAGGATTAACATTTATGCTAGAGCACAAAAATCACCTACTCAAAATGGCTGTCCCTTGTGATGGAACCAAGTGGTCCGACACCCACTTCATACGAGGAGATCATTCTGTTTTCATACACCACATATCCACTGTCCTCCTGCAAATAGTAACTGTTGGCATCCAGTCCATTCTAAGCCATGCAGAACAGAACCACAAGCAGCTACTCACCATCATGCTCGTGCCACATGCAGTGACAGGGAACTGGTATATAGCAAAGGAATGTGTGGATCCCACAGGACTGCAAGGTGGGTCGTTTCCACCCAGGAGATGGACTGAACCCAGGCTCAATGGAGGCAGAGTAACATCTCTAGCCACCACTATCACAAACTGACCATCTCTTACACACTGGACAGTCACTGGAACAAGGTACAAGAGCAGGTTATTGCAGAGGAGCAGTTTGACATGAACCCCTTTACATTGACTCAACACTCTTACCTGCCTTCCCATAGTAACACTGCTGTCCGTTAAAGCAGCAGTTGAGAGTTCCACACTCAGCACCACTGATACCAGGTGGGCCACATTGGATCTGCTCAGAATCAGCTACAACACATTTGTCAAGGGGCTCTGCCTGCGCCACTGGCTGCTTAGGTTGAACCTGCTGAGGAAACTGTTGACTAGCTGGTTTCTGAAGCTGCTGAGGAAACTGCTGACTAGCTGGTTTCTGAACCTGCTGAGGAAACTGCTGACTAGCTGGTTTCTGAACCTGCTGAGGAAACTGCTGACTAGCTGGCTCTGTTGCTGAACTGCTGCTGAGGAAACTGCTGACTAGCTGGTTTCTGAACCTGCTGAGGAAACTGCTGACTAGCTGGTTTCTGAACCTGCTGAGGAAACTGCTGACCAGCTGGTTTCTGAACCTGCTGAGGAAACTGCTGACCAGCTGGTTTCTGAACCTGCTGAGGAAACTGCTGACCAGCTTGTTTTTGAACCTGCTGACTAGCTTGTTGAACCTGCTGAGGAAACTGTTGACCAACTTGTTTTTGAACCCACTGGAACCCAGTTTTCTGTAACATCAGAGCTTGAGGATTCTGGGGCAGATTACTCCACTGTGGAACAGCATGACAGAAAGCACAAAACCACACACAAAGTGCCAGGGATTGCACTGCACACCAACTTCCTGTCATTGTTCAACAGCTAGTCACACCGTTGAGCTGCTGCCCTTTGGTCTTTTTGTACTCTACAGATTTTGGCTAATTCACGATAATCCCTCCTCTTCATTAACAGTCATGATTCTCCAGACTTGCCCAAATGGGAGCTTACGCTACCAGAAGATTCTCATTGGTTCTCAAAATTATATGCGTGTGGTTTTTCTTGATTCCAATTGGTCAGATTTGTCATGTTAAAGACAAATAAAAAGGTTCATGCTCAGGTGTGCTACTGGAGCTTGCCCAAAGTACTTTGGGTAGATGTTTGGTGCATTCCGCTTTGCTTGTAGACATGCTGAAATATCAACTAGCATTATATACTTGGTTTAAACAGCATCTAATATCTAAAAATCAAGTAAAATCAAATAATTCTGACATAATAATATTATCATTCAATTCTGTGAGGTAATACAGCCCAAATACACAGAACAAAAAAATAGCAGAAATAGACTTCATACAATCAGACACCTAAAAGTTATTTGTAAAGCAATTTAAGAGCATGTGGGACAAAAGAAAGTTCATGTCTTTTGTTTTACTCCTGGGCATGGCAAATTTCCTGCTCTGCCGTAGTAGATAACTAGGTGTCGGAGCCACAGACAGGAAGCAATGCAGTGGAGATGAATTGTCCTTAATTCATTTAGTAAAAACTCATCAGAGAGACCTTTAGGTAATCCACCCCATACTGGGCTAGCGTCCTCCAGAACTGACCGTATAAAAGTCAAATATATTTGTGTTAAAACATCACAAAGGAGACCCGCTTTTTAGCAACACAAAGATAGTAGATTCTAGGACGTACTTTTGTAATCATGTACTTAACGTGGACGTCCCATGATCGGAAAAGATATATGCACTCCAAGCGGTTTAAAAGGTGGAAACTCTACTAATTACATTGTTAGATCGTCAGCATATTTCACAGGAAGGAGGCAGATGTCAGAGAAGGAACACCATTCCAGAAGGGAAGACATCTTCACATTGAGTAAAGACAGCTTGCACGGATGAAGGTTTACCACAAGACTACAGACATGCACGTCTGCACCTGCATGAGGGGAATAACGGTCCACACCAGCAGGTGGTGGTAGCAATCAATCACTCAAGAACTGGAACTGCTGATATACACAACCATAAAGCAAGCAGAGCCGGATTCATTTTGATAACTCAGTCTTCACTCTCTTTATTCCAGATGGCATATCACTCATGGAAAATGCTGTTGCTTAAGCTTCAGGTATTGGCAACATGCTTGTTGCTTTCCAATATTATTGGCAGCATGCTTGTGGCTTTTTCATTAGTTGTGATTGGGGGATATCAGCATTGGTTTTGTTTTGGGGTTTATCACTGCTCTTATCCATGATGCGCAGGGAGTTCTTGCCCAGAACAGAACCGTACCAATCTAAACTATATGCTAATTGTCTATCATCTTTTGACGATAGTGGTCCTGACAGAAGTGCGTTTTCAACACTGAGGTAGAGGGTAATGCCTATCACCAGTTTGAAGCGTTCCACAAGGGGACAGGGAGGTTTATATGGACAGACCCTTGACTCCTTGATTATGACAGAGGGGACGAGTCTACTCAGATGCACTTAGGACTTTCTAAGTCAACCCATTGCAAATAAAATCTTAGTAGTGTGGTTTAGGTTAGTAGTGGCCCAATAAAGCAAACGGAGAATAGCCATGAAAGAGCCAACGGCGTTGGAAATCAATACCAAAGAGACACTGATGTTGAGTTTCAAGGAGTTTATTAAGACCACTGAAGTCACATGACCAGGGTAACTTCTCCACTAGACACCACAGTTTGTCCACTAGAGACTGTCTTGACGTCAGCATCTCTTCCTGGAAAAGAAATGGTACAATCGTGAAGGGCATTTAAAAACCAAATTCTCATGGTTCCTGAAGTCAGTTCACAGCAAGCACTCACTTTTCCTAGTGCAGCTTTGCTCACAGGAGCCAGAAGAGGGATGGCACACCGCTGTACTACAGTGGATGAAGATCTAACAGAGGGGGAAAAGGGTTAAGCCACAGAAATCACTATAAAAAGACTAATATCAAGGGTTCAGGTAAGGCTGCGGAGCATACGGTTTCCTGCAGAGGAGCCAGTGATGCTGGATCCACAAATGTGAACATCTTCACAACGAAGCGCTTGTAGTGGGTTGGGAACTGAAGACCAGAAGATCCAGCCACCGGAACCAATGTGGTCAGGTAACGGTCATCCTGGTAAGGGCATCTGAACGGCAAAGAGGCAGTCAGAAATGCCTTACAGCACACTAGATGGATAAAGACCGGCCTTACTCACCCATCGACCAGAAGGTCCCACTGGGGTAGACTGAGTGGACTGGGGGTTGATGTCGCCCAGCAACGTCCCAGCATCAGGACAATGTTGGGGTCAGTCCTCTCCAAAATGCGCACCTCAACATACACAGGCTCCCGCAGGACTTTTGTGACCGGATAATCAGCGTCACTGTAGTAGGACGTGTACGCCTCATCCCCTGAGGAAGAACGCGGCGTTTAACCAGAAACTGCCGCAACCTGGAGTTTTAGAAAATCATCATCATCATCCATACTTGGAACAGACACTTACCTTCTGCACAGCCTTTGGTGACACATTGACCATTTGCCAGTCTAAGCTCCCACCCTGAGGGGTCCAGGAGCAGCTACTGGTGGAGGTGCAGGAACAGGGTTGACCTCCACAACCAGAGCTTCCACAGAAGTAGCAGAGTACCTACACTGGAAGAGAAGCCTGGACAACAAACAGTGAGCTTGTAGCATGTCAAGGATTAACATTTATGCTAGAGCACAAAAATCACCTACTCAAAATGGCTGTCCCTTGTGATGGAACCAAGTGGTCCGACACCCACTTCATACGAGGAGATCATTCTGTTTTCATACACCACATATCCACTGTCCTCCTGCAAATAGTAACTGTTGGCATCCAGTCCATTCTAAGCCATGCAGAACAGAACCACAAGCAGCTACTCACCATCATGCTCGTGCCACATGCAGTGACAGGGAACTGGTATATAGCAAAGGAATGTGTGGATCCCACAGGACTGCAAGGTGGGTCGTTTCCACCCAGGAGATGGACTGAACCCAGGCTCAATGGAGGCAGAGTAACATCTCTAGCCACCACTATCACAAACTGACCATCTCTTACACACTGGACAGTCACTGGAACAAGGTACAAGAGCAGGTTATTGCAGAGGAGCAGTTTGACATGAACCCCTTTACATTGACTCAACACTCTTACCTGCCTTCCCATAGTAACACTGCTGTCCGTTAAAGCAGCAGTTGAGAGTTCCACACTCAGCACCACTGATACCAGGTGGGCCACATTGGATCTGCTCAGAATCAGCTACAACACATTTGTCAAGGGGCTCTGCCTGCGCCACTGGCTGCTTAGGTTGAACCTGCTGAGGAAACTGTTGACTAGCTGGTTTCTGAAGCTGCTGAGGAAACTGCTGACTAGCTGGTTTCTGAACCTGCTGAGGAAACTGCTGACTAGCTGGTTTCTGAACCTGCTGAGGAAACTGCTGACTAGCTGGTTTCTGAACCTGCTGAGGAAACTGCTGACTAGCTGGTTTCTGAACCTGCTGAGGAAACTGCTGACTAGCTGGTTTCTGAACCTGCTGAGGAAACTGCTGACTAGCTGGTTTCTGAACCTGCTGAGGAAACTGCTGACTAGCTGGTTTCTGAACCTGCTGAGGAAACTGCTGACCAGCTGGTTTCTGAACCTGCTGAGGAAACTGCTGACCAGCTTGTTTCTGAACCTGCTGAGGAAACTGCTGACCAGCTGGTTTCTGAACCTGCTGAGGAAACTGTTGACTAGCTTGTTGAACCTGCTGAGGAAACTGCAGACTAAACTGCTGACTAGCCTGTTGAACCTGCTGAGGAAACTGTTGACCAACTTGTTTTTGAACCCACTGGTCAGTTTTCTGTAACATCAGAGCTTGAGGATTCTGGGGCAGATTACTCCACTGTGGAACAGCATGACAGAAAGCACAAAACCACACACAAAGTGCCAGGGATTGCACTGCACACCAACTTCCTGTCATTGTTCAACAGCTAGTCACACCGTTGAGCTGCTGCCCTTTGGTCTTTTTGTACTCTACAGATTTTGGCTAATTCACGATAATCCCTCCCTCTTCATTAACAGTCATGATTCTCCAGACTTGCCCAAATGGGAGCTTACGCTACCAGAAGATTCTCATTGGTTCTCAAAATTATATGCGTGTGGTTTTTCTTGATTCCAATTGGTCAGATTTGTCATGTTAAAGACAAATAAAAAGGTTCATGCTCAGGTGTGCTACTGGAGCTTGCCCAAAGTACTTTGGGTAGATGTTTGGTGCATTCCGCTTTGCTTGTAGACATGCTGAAATATCAACTAGCATTATATACTTGGTTTAAACAGCATCTAATATCTAAAAATCAAGTAAAATCAAATAATTCTGACATAATAATATTATCATTCAATTCTGTGAGGTAATACAGCCCAAATACACAGAACAAAAAAATAGCAGAAATAGACTTCATACAATCAGACACCTAAAAGTTATTTGTAAAGCAATTTAAGAGCATGTGGGACAAAAGAAAGTTCATGTCTTTTTGTTTTACTCCTGGGCATGGCAAATTTCCTGCTCTGCCGTAGTAGATAACTAGGTGTCGGAGCCACAGACAGGAAGCAATGCAGTGGAGATGAATTGTCCTTAATTCATTTAGTAAAACTCATCAGAGAGACCTTTAGGTAATCCACCCCATACTGGGCTAGCGTCCTCCAGAACTGACCGTATAAAAGTCAAATATATTTGTGTTAAAACATCACAAGGAGACCCGCTTTTTAGCAACACAAAGATAGTAGATTCTAGGACGTACTTTTGTAATCATGTACTTAACGTGGACGCCCCATGATCGGAAAAGATATATGCACTCCAAGCGGTTTAAAAGGTGGAAACTCTACTAATTACATTGTTAGATCGTCAGCATATTTCACAGGAAGGAGGCAGATGTCAGAGAAGGAACACCATTCCAGAAGGGAAGACATCTTCACATTGAGTAAAGACAGCTTGCACGGATGAAGGTTTACCACAAGACTACAGACATGCACGTCTGCACCTGCATGAGGGGAATAACGGTCCACACCAGCAGGTGGTGGTAGCAATCAATCACTCAAGAACTGGAACTGCTGATATACACAACCATAAAGCAAGCAGAGCCGGATTCATTTTGATAACTCAGTCTTCACTCTCTTTATTCCAGATGGCATATCACTCATGGAAAATGCTGTTGCTTAAGCTTCAGGTATTGGCAACATGCTTGTTGCTTTCAATATTATTGGCAGCATGCTTGTGGCTTTTTCATTAGTTGTGATTGGGGATATCAGCATTGGTTTTGTTTTGGGGTTTATCACTGCTCTTATCCATGATGCGCAGGGAGTTCTTGCCCAGAACAGAACCGTACCAATCTAAACTATATGCTAATTGTCTATCATCTTTGACGATAGTGGTCCTGACAGAAGTGCGTTTTCAACACTGAGGTAGAGGGTAATGCCTATCACCAGTTTGAAGCGTTCCACAAGGGGACAGGGAGGTTTATATGGACAGACCCTTGACTCCTTGATTATGACAGAGGGGACGAGTCTACTCAGATGCACTTAGGACTTTCTAAGTCAACCCATTGCAAATAAAATCTTAGTAGTGTGGTTTAGGTTAGTAGTGGCCCAATAAAGCAAACGGAGAATAGCCATGAAAGAGCCAACGGCGTTGGAAATCAATACCAAAGAGACACTGATGTTGAGTTTCAAGGAGTTTATTAAGACCACTGAAGTCACATGACCAGGGTAACTTCTCCACTAGACACCACAGTTTGTCCACTAGAGACTGTCTTGACGTCAGCATCTCTTCCTGGAAAAGAAATGGTACAATCGTGAAGGGCATTTAAAAACCAAATTCTCATGGTTCCTGAAGTCAGTTCACAGCAAGCACTCACTTTTCCTAGTGCAGCTTTGCTCACAGGAGCCAGAAGAGGGATGGCACACCGCTGTACTACAGTGGATGAAGATCTAACAGAGGGGGAAAAGGGTTAAGCCACAGAAATCACTATAAAAAGACTAATATCAAGGGTTCAGGTAAGGCTGCGGAGCATACGGTTTCCTGCAGAGGAGCCAGTGATGCTGGATCCACAAATGTGAACATCTTCACACGAAGCGCTTGTAGTGGGTTGGGAACTGAAGACCAGAAGATCCAGCCACCGGAACCAATGTGGTCAGGTAACGGTCATCCTGGTAAGGGCATCTGAACGGCAAAGAGGCAGTCAGAAATGCCTTACAGCACACTAGATGGATAAAGACCGGCCTTACTCACCCATCGACCAGAAGGTCCCACTGGGGTAGACTGAGTGGACTGGGGGTTGATGTCGCCCAGCAACGTCCCAGCATCAGGACAATGTTGGGGTCAGTCCTCTCCAAAATGCGCACCTCAACATACACAGGCTCCGCGCAGGACTTTTGTGACCGGATAATCAGCGTCACTGTAGTAGGGCGTGTACGCCTCATCCCCTGAGGAAGAACGCCGGCGTTTAACCAGAAACTGCCGCAACCTGGAGTTTTAGAAAATCATCATCATCATCCATACTTGGAACAGACACTTACCTTCTGCACAGCCTTTGGTGACACATTGACCATTTGCCAGTCTAAGCTCCACCCTGAGGGGTCCAGGAGCAGCTACTGGTGGAGGTGCAGGAACAGGGTTGACCTCCACAACCAGAGCTTCCACAGAAGTAGCAGAGTACCTACACTGGAAGAGAAGCCTGGACAACAAACAGTGAGCTTGTAGCATGTCAAGGATTAACATTTATGCTAGAGCACAAAAATCACCTACTCAAAATGGCTGTCCCTTGTGATGGAACCAAGTGGTCCGACACCCACTTCATACGAGGAGATCATTCTGTTTTCATACACCACATATCCACTGTCCTCCTGCAAATAGTAACTGTTGGCATCCAGTCCATTCTAAGCCATGCAGAACAGAACCACAAGCAGCTACTCACCATCATGCTCGTGCCACATGCAGTGACAGGGAACTGGTATATAGCAAAGGAATGTGTGGATCCCACAGGACTGCAAGGTGGGTCGTTTCCACCCAGGAGATGGACTGAACCCAGGCTCAATGGAGGCAGAGTAACATCTCTAGCCACCACTATCACAAACTGACCATCTCTTACACACTGGACAGTCACTGGAACAAGGTACAAGAGCAGGTTATTGCAGAGGAGCAGTTTGACATGAACCCCTTTACATTGACTCAACACTCTTACCTGCCTTCCCATAGTAACACTGCTGTCCGTTAAAGCAGCAGTTGAGAGTTCCACACTCAGCACCACTGATACCAGGTGGGCCACATTGGATCTGCTCAGAATCAGCTACAACACATTTGTCAAGGGGCTCTGCCTGCGCCACTGGCTGCTTAGGTTGAACCTGCTGAGGAAACTGTTGACTAGCTGGTTTCTGAAGCTGCTGAGGAAACTGCTGACTAGCTGGTTTCTGAACCTGCTGAGGAAACTGCTGACTAGCTGGTTTCTGAACCTGCTGAAACTGCTGACTAGCTGGTTTCTGAACCTGCTGAGGAAACTGCTGACTAGCTGGTTTCTGAACCTGCTGCTGGAAACTGCTGACTAGCTGGTTTCTGAACCTGCTGAGAAACTGCTGGCTAGCTGGTTTCTGAACCTGCTGAGGAAACTGCTGACCAGCTGGCTGAACCTGCTGAGAAACTGCTGACCAGCTGGTTTCTGAACCTGCTGAGGAAACTGTTGACTAGCTTGTTGAACCTGCTGAGGAAACTGCAGACTAAACTGCTGACTAGCCTGTTGAACCTGCTGAGGAAACTGTTGACCAACTTGTTTTTGAACCCACTGGTCAGTTTTCTGTAACATCAGAGCTTGAGGATTCTGGGGCAGATTACTCCACTGTGGAACAGCATGACAGAAAGCACAAAACCACACACAAAGTGCCAGGGATTGCACTGCACACCAACTTCCTGTCATTGTTCAACAGCTAGTCACACCGTTGAGCTGCTGCCCTTTGGTCTTTTTGTACTCTACAGATTTTGGCTAATTCACGATAATCCCTCCCTCTTCATTAACAGTCATGATTCTCCAGACTTGCCCAAATGGGAGCTTACGCTACCAGAAGATTCTCATTGGTTCTCAAAATTATATGCGTGTGGTTTTTCTTGATTCCAATTGGTCAGATTTGTCATGTTAAAGACAAATAAAAAGGTTCATGCTCAGGTGTGCTACTGGAGCTTGCCCAAAGTACTTTGGGTAGATGTTTGGTGCATTCCGCTTTGCTTGTAGACATGCTGAAATATCAACTAGCATTATATACTTGGTTTAAACAGCATCTAATATCTAAAAATCAAGTAAAATCAAATAATTCTGACATAATAATATTATCATTCAATTCTGTGAGGTAATACAGCCCAAATACACAGAACAAAAAAATAGCAGAAATAGACTTCATACAATCAGACACCTAAAAGTTATTTGTAAAGCAATTTAAGAGCATGTGGGACAAAAGAAAGTTCATGTCTTTTGTTTTACTCCTGGGCATGGCAAATTTCCTGCTCTGCCGTAGTAGATAACTAGGTGTCGGAGCCACAGACAGGAAGCAATGCAGTGGAGATGAATTGTCCTTAATTCATTTAGTAAAACTCATCAGAGAGACCTTTAGGTAATCCACCCCATACTGGGCTAGCGTCCTCCAGAACTGACCGTATAAAAGTCAAATATATTTGTGTTAAAACATCACAAGGGAGACCCGCTTTTTTAGCAACACAAAGATAGTAGATTCTAGGACGTACTTTTGTAATCATGTACTTAACGTGGACGCCCCATGATCGGAAAAGATATATGCACTCCAAGCGGTTTAAAAGGTGGAAACTCTACTAATTACATTGTTAGATCGTCAGCATATTTCACAGGAAGGAGGCAGATGTCAGAGAAGGAACACCATTCCAGAAGGGAAGACATCTTCACATTGAGTAAAGACAGCTTGCACGGATGAAGGTTTACCACAAGACTACAGACATGCACGTCTGCACCTGCATGAGGGGAATAACGGTCCACACCAGCAGGTGGTGGTAGCAATCAATCACTCAAGAACTGGAACTGCTGATATACACAACCATAAAGCAAGCAGAGCCGGATTCATTTTGATAACTCAGTCTTCACTCTCTTTATTCCAGATGGCATATCACTCATGGAAAATGCTGTTGCTTAAGCTTCAGGTATTGGCAACATGCTTGTTGCTTTCCAATATTATTGGCAGCATGCTTGTGGCTTTTTCATTAGTTGTGATTGGGGGATATCAGCATTGGTTTTGTTTTGGGGGTTTATCACTGCTCTTATCCATGATGCGCAGGGAGTTCTTGCCCAGAACAGAACCGTACCAATCTAAACTATATGCTAATTGTCTATCATCTTTGACGATAGTGGTCCTGACAGAAGTGCGTTTTCAACACTGAGGTAGAGGGTAATGCCCATCACCAGTTTGAAGCGTTCCACAAGGGACAGGGAGGTTTATATGGACAGACCCTTGACTCCTTGATTATGACAGAGGGGACGAGTCTACTCAGATGCACTTAGGACTTTCTAAGTCAACCCATTGCAAATAAAATCTTAGTAGTGTGGTTTAGGTTAGTAGTGGCCCAATAAAGCAAACGGAGAATAGCCATGAAAGAGCCAACGGCGTTGGAAATCAATACCAAAGAGACACTGATGTTGAGTTTCAAGGAGTTTATTAAGACCACTGAAGTCACATGACCAGGGTAACTTCTCCACTAGACACCACAGTTTGTCCACTAGAGACTGTCTTGACGTCAGCATCTCTTCCTGGAAAAGAAATGGTACAATCGTGAAGGGCATTTAAAAACCAAATTCTCATGGTTCCTGAAGTCAGTTCACAGCAAGCACTCACTTTTCCTAGTGCAGCTTTGCTCACAGGAGCCAGAAGAGGGATGGCACACCGCTGTACTACAGTGGATGAAGATCTAACAGAGGGGGAAAAGGGTTAAGCCACAGAAATCACTATAAAAGACTAATATCAAGGGTTCAGGTAAGGCTGCGGAGCATACGGTTTCCTGCAGAGGAGCCAGTGATGCTGGATCCACAAATGTGAACATCTTCACAACGGCGCTTGTAGTGGGTTGGGGGAACTGAAGACCAGAAGATCCAGCCACCGGAACCAATGTGGTCAGGTAACGGTCATCCTGGTAAGGGCATCTGAACGGCAAAGAGGCAGTCAGAAATGCCTTACAGCACACTAGATGGATAAAGACCGGCCTTACTCACCCATCGACCAGAAGGTCCCACTGGGGTAGACTGAGTGGACTGGGGTTGATGTCGCCCAGCAACGCCCCAGCATCAGGACAATGTTGGGGTCAGTCCTCTCCAAAATGCGCACCTCAACATACACAGGCTCCCGCAGGACTTTTGTGACCGGATAATCAGCGTCACTGTAGTAGGACGTGTACGCCTCATCCCCTGAGGAAGAACGCCGGCGTTTAACCAGAAACTGCCGCAACCTGGAGTTTTAGAAAATCATCATCATCATCCATACTTGGAACAGACACTTACCTTCTGCACAGCCTTTGGTGACACATTGACCATTTGCCAGTCTAAGCTCCACCCTGAGGGGTCCAGGAGCAGCTACTGGTGGAGGTGCAGGAACAGGGTTGACCTCCACAACCAGAGCTTCCACAGAAGTAGCAGAGTACCTACACTGGAAGAGAAGCCTGGACAACAAACAGTGAGCTTGTAGCATTTGTCAAGGATTAACATTTATGCTAGAGCACAAAAATCACCTACTCAAAATGGCTGTCCCTTGTGATGGAACCAAGTGGTCCGACACCCACTTCATACGAGGAGATCATTCTGTTTTCATACACCACATATCCACTGTCCTCCTGCAAATAGTAACTGTTGGCATCCAGTCCATTCTAAGCCATGCAGAACAGAACCACAAGCAGCTACTCACCATCATGCTCGTGCCACATGCAGTGACAGGGAACTGGTATATAGCAAAGGAATGTGTGGATCCCACAGGACTGCAAGGTGGGTCGTTTCCACCCAGGAGATGGACTGAACCCAGGCTCAATGGAGGCAGAGTAACATCTCTAGCCACCACTACCACAAACTGACCATCTCTTACACACTGGACAGTCACTGGAACAAGGTACAAGAGCAGGTTATTGCAGAGGAGCAGTTTGACATGAACCCCTTTACATTGACTCAACACTCTTACCTGCCTTCCCATAGTAACACTGCTGTCCGTTAAAGCAGCAGTTGAGAGTTCCACACTCAGCACCACTGATACCAGGTGGGCCACATTGGATCTGCTCAGAATCAGCTACAACACATTTGTCAAGGGGCTCTGCCTGCACCACTGGCTGCTTAGGTTGAACCTGCTGAGGAAACTGTTGACTAGCTTGTTTCTGAACCTGCTGAGGAAACTGTTGGCTAGCTTGTTTCTGAACCTGCTGAGGAAACTGCTGACTAGCTGGTTTCTGAAGCTGCTGAGGAAACTGCTGACTAGCTGGTTTCTGAACCTGCTGAGGAAACTGCTGACTAGCTGGTTTCTGAACCTGCTGAGGAAACTGCTGACCAGCTTGTTTTTGAACCTGCTGAGGAAACTGTTGACTAGCTTGTTGAACCTGCTGAGGAAACTGTTGACCAACTTGTTTTTGAACCCACTGGTCAGTTTTCTGTAACATCAGAGCTTGAGGATTCTGGGGACCAACTTGTTTTTAACCCACTGTGTAAATCAGAGCTTGAGGATTCTGGGGCAGATTAGCACTGTGGAACAGCATGACAGAAAGCACAAACCACCACAAAGTGCCAGGGATTGCACTGCACACCAACTTCCTGTCATTGTTCAACAGCTAGTCACACCGTTGAGCTGCTGCCCTTTGGTCTTTTTGTACTCTACAGATTTTGGCTAATTCACGATAATCCCTCCCTCTTCATTAACAGTCATGATTCTCCAGACTTGCCCAAATGGGAGCTTACGCTACCAGAAGATTCTCATTGGTTCTCAAAATTATATGCGTGTGGTTTTTCTTGATTCCAATTGGTCAGATTTGTCATGTTAAAGACAAATAAAAAGGTTCATGCTCAGGTGTGCTACTGAGCTTGCCCAAAGTACTTTGGGTAGATGTTTGGTGCATTCCGCTTTGCTTGTAGACATGCTGAAATATCAACTAGCATTATATACTTGGTTTAAACAGCATCTAATATCTAAAAATCAAGTAAAATCAAATAATTCTGACATAATAATATTATCATTCAATTCTGTGAGGTAATACAGCCCAAATACACAGAACAAAAAAATAGCAGAAATAGACTTCATACAATCAGACACCTAAAAGTTATTTGTAAAGCAATTTAAGAGCATGTGGGACAAAAGAAAGTTCATGTCTTTTTGTTTTACTCCTGGGCATGGCAAATTTCCTGCTCTGCCGTAGTAGATAACTAGGTGTCGGAGCCACAGACAGGAAGCAATGCAGTGGAGATGAATTGTCCTTAATTCATTTAGTAAAACTCATCAGAGAGACCTTTAGGTAATCCACCCCATACTGGGCTAGCGTCCTCCAGAACTGACCGTATAAAAGTCAAATATATTTGTGTTAAAACATCACAAGGGAGACCCGCTTTTTTAGCAACACAAAGATAGTAGATTCTAGGACGTACTTTTGTAATCATGTACTTAACGTGGACGTCCCATGATCGGAAAAGATATATGCACTCCAAGCGGTTTAAAAGGTGGAAACTCTACTAATTACATTGTTAGATCGTCAGCATATTTCACAGGAAGGAGGCAGATGTCAGAGAAGGAACACCATTCCAGAAGGGAAGACATCTTCACATTGAGTAAAGACAGCTTGCACGGATGAAGGTTTACCACAAGACTACAGACATGCACGTCTGCACCTGCATGAGGGGAATAACGGTCCACACCAGCAGGTGGTGGTAGCAATCAATCACTCAAGAACTGGAACTGCTGATATACACAACCATAAAGCAAGCAGAGCCGGATTCATTTTGATAACTCAGTCTTCACTCTCTTTATTCCAGATGGCATATCACTCATGGAAAATGCTGTTGCTTAAGCTTCAGGTATTGGCAACATGCTTGTTGCTTTCCAATATTATTGGCAGCATGCTTGTGGCTTTTTCATTAGTTGTGATTGGGGGATATCAGCATTGGTTTTGTTTTGGGGGTTTATCACTGCTCTTATCCATGATGCGCAGGGAGTTCTTGCCCAGAACAGAACCGTACCAATCTAAACTATATGCTAATTGTCTATCATCTTTGACGATAGTGGTCCTGACAGAAGTGCGTTTTCAACACTGAGGTAGAGGGTAATGCCTATCACCAGTTTGAAGCGTTCCACAAGGGACAGGGAGGTTTATATGGACAGACCCTTGACTCCTTGATTATGACAGAGGGGACGAGTCTACTCAGATGCACTTAGGACTTTCTAAGTCAACCCATTGCAAATAAAATCTTAGTAGTGTGGTTTAGGTTAGTAGTGGCCCAATAAAGCAAACGGAGAATAGCCATGAAAGAGCCAACGGCGTTGGAAATCAATACCAAAGAGACACTGATGTTGAGTTTCAAGGAGTTTATTAAGACCACTGAAGTCACATGACCAGGGTAACTTCTCCACTAGACACCACAGTTTGTCCACTAGAGACTGTCTTGACGTCAGCATCTCTTCCTGGAAAAGAAATGGTACAATCGTGAAGGGCATTTAAAACCAAATTCTCATGGTTCCTGAAGTCAGTTCACAGCAAGCACTCACTTTTCCTAGTGCAGCTTTGCTCACAGGAGCCAGAAGAGGGATGGCACACCGCTGTACTACAGTGGATGAAGATCTAACAGAGGGGGAAAAGGGTTAAGCCACAGAAATCACTATAAAAAGACTAATATCAAGGGTTCAGGTAAGGCTGCGGAGCATACGGTTTCCTGCAGAGGAGCCAGTGATGCTGGATCCACAAATGTGAACATCTTCACAACGAAGCGCTTGTAGTGGGTTGGGAACTGAAGACCAGAAGATCCAGCCACCGGAACCAATGTGGTCAGGTAACGGTCATCCTGGTAAGGGCATCTGAACGGCAAAGAGGCAGTCAGAAATGCCTTACAGCACACTAGATGGATAAAGACCGGCCTTACTCACCCATCGACCAGAAGGTCCCACTGGGGTAGACTGAGTGGACTGGGGTTGATGTCGCCCAGCAACGCCCCAGCATCAGGACAATGTTGGGGTCAGTCCTCTCCAAAATGCGCACCTCAACATACACAGGCTCCCGCAGGACTTTTTGTGACCGGATAATCAGCGCCACTGTAGTAGGACGTGTACGCCTCATCCCCTGAGGAAGAACGCCGGCGTTTAACCAGAAACTGCCGCAACCTGGAGTTTTAGAAAATCATCATCATCATCCATACTTGGAACAGACACTTACCTTCTGCACAGCCTTTGGTGACACATTGACCATTTGCCAGTCTAAGCTCCACCCTGAGGGGTCCAGGAGCAGCTACTGGTGGAGGTGCAGGAACAGGGTTGACCTCCACAACCAGAGCTTCCACAGAAGTAGCAGAGTACCTACACTGGAAGAGAAGCCTGGACAACAAACAGTGAGCTTGTAGCATTTGTCAAGGATTAACATTTATGCTAGAGCACAAAAATCACCTACTCAAAATGGCTGTCCCTTGTGATGGAACCAAGTGGTCCGACACCCACTTCATACGAGGAGATCATTCTGTTTTCATACACCACATATCCACTGTCCTCCTGCAAATAGTAACTGTTGGCATCCAGTCCATTCTAAGCCATGCAGAACAGAACCACAAGCAGCTACTCACCATCATGCTCGTGCCACATGCAGTGACAGGGAACTGGTATATAGCAAAGGAATGTGTGGATCCCACAGGACTGCAAGGTGGGTCGTTTCCACCCAGGAGATGGACTGAACCCAGGCTCAATGGAGGCAGAGTAACATCTCTAGCCACCACTACCACAAACTGACCATCTCTTACACACTGGACAGTCACTGGAACAAGGTACAAGAGCAGGTTATTGCAGAGGAGCAGTTTGACATGAACCCCTTTACATTGACTCAACACTCTTACCTGCCTTCCCATAGTAACACTGCTGTCCGTTAAAGCAGCAGTTGAGAGTTCCACACTCAGCACCACTGATACCAGGTGGGCCACATTGGATCTGCTCAGAATCAGCTACAACACATTTGTCAAGGGGCTCTGCCTGCGCCACTGGCTGCTTAGGTTGAACCTGCTGAGGAAACTGTTGACTAGCTGGTTTCTGAAGCTGCTGAGGAAACTGCTGAAACTGTTTCTGACTAGCTGGTTTCTGAACCTGCTGAGGAAACTGCTGACTAGCTGGTTTCTGAACCTGCTGAGGAAACTGCTGACTAGCTGGTTTCTGAACCTGCTGAGGAAACTGCTGACCAGCTGGTTTTTCTGAGGAAACTGCTGACCAGCTGGTTTCTGAACCTGCTGAGGAAACTGCTGACCAGCTTGTTTTTGAACCTGCTGAGGAAACTGTTGACTAGCTTGTTGAACCTGCTGAGGAAACTGTTGACCAACTTGTTTTTGAACCCACTGGTCAGTTTTCTGTAACATCAGAGCTTGAGGATTCTGGGGCAGATTACTCCACTGTGGAACAGCATGACAGAAAGCACAAAACCACACACAAAGTGCCAGGGATTGCACTGCACACCAACTTCCTGTCATTGTTCAACAGCTAGTCACACCGTTGAGCTGCTGCCCTTTGGTCTTTTTGTACTCTACAGATTTTGGCTAATTCACGATAATCCCTCCCTCTTCATTAACAGTCATGATTCTCCAGACTTGCCCAAATGGGAGCTTACGCTACCAGAAGATTCTCATTGGTTCTCAAAATTATATGCGTGTGGTTTTTCTTGATTCCAATTGGTCAGATTTGTCATGTTAAAGACAAATAAAAAGGTTCATGCTCAGGTGTGCTACTGGAGCTTGCCCAAAGTACTTTGGGTAGATGTTTGGTGCATTCCGCTTTGCTTGTAGACATGCTGAAATATCAACTAGCATTATATACTTGGTTTAAACAGCATCTAATATCTAAAAATCAAGTAAAATCAAATAATTCTGACATAATAATATTATCATTCAATTCTGTGAGGTAATACAGCCCAAATACACAGAACAAAAAAATAGCAGAAATAGACTTCATACAATCAGACACCTAAAAGTTATTTGTAAAGCAATTTAAGAGCATGTGGGACAAAAGAAAGTTCATGTCTTTTTGTTTTACTCCTGGGCATGGCAAATTTCCTGCTCTGCCGTAGTAGATAACTAGGTGTCGGAGCCACAGACAGGAAGCAATGCAGTGGAGATGAATTGTCCTTAATTCATTTAGTAAAACTCATCAGAGAGACCTTTAGGTAATCCACCCCATACTGGGCTAGCGTCCTCCAGAACTGACCGTATAAAAGTCAAATATATTTGTGTTAAAACATCACAAGGGAGACCCGCTTTTTTAGCAACACAAAGATAGTAGATTCTAGGACGTACTTTTGTAATCATGTACTTAACGTGGACGCCCCATGATCGGAAAAGATATATGCACTCCAAGCGGTTTAAAAGGTGGAAACTCTACTAATTACATTGTTAGATCGTCAGCATATTTCACAGGAAGGAGGCAGATGTCAGAGAAGGAACACCATTCCAGAAGGAAGACATCTTCACATTGAGTAAAGACAGCTTGCACGGATGAAGGTTTACCACAAGACTACAGACATGCACGTCTGCACCTGCATGAGGGGAATAACGGTCCACACCAGCAGGTGGTGGTAGCAATCAATCACTCAAGAACTGGAACTGCTGATATACACAACCATAAAGCAAGCAGAGCCGGATTCATTTTGATAACTCAGTCTTCACTCTCTTTATTCCAGATGGCATATCACTCATGGAAAATGCTGTTGCTTAAGCTTCAGGTATTGGCAACATGCTTGTTGCTTTCCAATATTATTGGCAGCATGCTTGTGGCTTTTTCATTAGTTGTG
Source organism: Paracanthobrama guichenoti (assembly GCA_018749465.1). NCBI lineage: Eukaryota > Metazoa > Chordata > Actinopteri > Cypriniformes > Gobionidae > Paracanthobrama > Paracanthobrama guichenoti. The sequence goes on from CM031955.1 coordinate 6,745,035, forward strand.
ATTGGGGGATATCAGCATTGGTTTTGTTTTGGGGGTTTATCACTGCTCTTATCCATGATGCGCAGGGAGTTCTTGCCCAGAACAGAACCGTACCAATCTAAACTATATGCTAATTGTCTATCATCTTTGACGATAGTGGTCCTGACAGAAGTGCGTTTTCAACACTGAGGTAGAGGGTAATGCCTATCACCAGTTTGAAGCGTTCCACAAGGGGACAGGGAGGTTTATATGGACAGACCCTTGACTCCTTGATTATGACAGAGGGGACGAGTCTACTCAGATGCACTTAGGACTTTCTAAGTCAACCCATTGCAAATAAAATCTTAGTAGTGTGGTTTAGGTTAGTAGTGGCCCAATAAAGCAAACGGAGAATAGCCATGAAAGAGCCAACGGCGTTGGAAATCAATACCAAAGAGACACTGATGTTGAGTTTCAAGGAGTTTATTAAGACCACTGAAGTCACATGACCAGGGTAACTTCTCCACTAGACACCACAGTTTGTCCACTAGAGACTGTCTTGACGTCAGCATCTCTTCCTGGAAAAGAAATGGTACAATCGTGAAGGGCATTTAAAACCAAATTCTCATGGTTCCTGAAGTCAGTTCACAGCAAGCACTCACTTTTCCTAGTGCAGCTTTGCTCACAGGAGCCAGAAGAGGGATGGCACACCGCTGTACTACAGTGGATGAAGATCTAACAGAGGGGGAAAAGGGTTAAGCCACAGAAATCACTATAAAAAGACTAATATCAAGGGTTCAGGTAAGGCCATGGAGCATACGGTTTCCTGCAGAGGAGCCAGTGATGCTGGATCCACAAATGTGAACATCTTCACAACGAAGCGCTTGTAGTGGGTTGGGAACTGAAGACCAGAAGATCCAGCCACCGGAACCAATGTGGTCAGGTAACGGTCATCCTGGTAAGGGCATCTGAACGGCAAAGAGGCAGTCAGAAATGCCTTACAGCACACTAGATGGATAAAGACCGGCCTTACTCACCCATCGACCAGAAGGTCCCACTGGGGTAGACTGAGTGGACTGGGGGTTGATGTCGCCCAGCAACGTCCCAGCATCAGGACAATGTTGGGGTCAGTCCTCTCCAAAATGCGCACCTCAACATACACAGGCTCCCGCAGGACTTTTGTGACCGGATAATCAGCGTCACTGTAGTAGGACGTGTACGCCTCATCCCCTGAGGAAGAACGCCGGCGTTTAACCAGAAACTGCCGCAACCTGGAGTTTTAGAAAATCATCATCATCATCATCCATACTTGGAACAGACACTTACCTTCTGCACAGCCTTTGGTGACACATTGACCATTTGCCAGTCTAAGCTCCACCCTGAGGGGTCCAGGAGCAGCTACTGGTGGAGGTGCAGGAACAGGGTTGACCTCCACAACCAGAGCTTCCACAGAAGTAGCAGAGTACCTACACTGGAAGAGAAGCCTGGACAACAAACAGTGAGCTTGTAGCATTTGTCAAGGATTAACATTTATGCTAGAGCACAAAAATCACCTACTCAAAATGGCTGTCCCTTGTGATGGAACCAAGTGGTCCGACACCCACTTCATACGAGGAGATCATTCTTTTTTCATACACCACATATCCACTGTCCTCCTGCAAATAGTAACTGTTGGCATCCAGTCCATTCTAAGCCATGCAGAACAGAACCACAAGCAGCTACTCACCATCATGCTCGTGCCACATGCAGTGACAGGGAACTGGTATATAGCAAAGGAATGTGTGGATCCCACAGGACTGCAAGGTGGGTCGTTTCCACCCAGGAGATGGACTGAACCCAGGCTCAATGGAGGCAGAGTAACATCTCTAGCCACCACTACCACAAACTGACCATCTCTTACACACTGGACAGTCACTGGAACAAGGTACAAGCAAAAAATCGGGCCTGGGAGGAGTTCGGTGAGGCCATGGAGAAAGACTATCGGTTGGCCTCGAATAGATTCTGGCAAACCGTTTGTCGCCTCAGGAGGGGGAAGCAGTGCCCTACCAACACTGTTTACAGTGAAGATGGGCAGCTGGCTCAGAGGTGGATTCATAAAATCACCCAGGCTGAAGTCATCGAGGTAGTTAAAAAGCTCCATGGTGGCAAGGCACCGGGGGTCGATGAGATCTTTCCTGAGTACCTCAAGTCTCTGGATGTTGTGGGGCTGTCTTGGCTGACACGCCTCTGCAACTTCGCGTGGCGGTTGGGAACAGTGCCTCTGGACTAGCAGACCGGTGTTTGTCCCTCTTTTTAAGAAGGGGGACCCGAGAGTCTGTTCCAACTATAAGGGGAATCACACTTCTCAGCCTTCCCTGGAAAGTCTATGCCAGGGTACTGGAGAGGAGAATTTGGCCGATAGTGGAACCTCGGATTCAGGAGGAACAGTGTGGTTTTCGTCCCGGTCGTGGAACACTGGACCAGCTCTAAACCCTTTCCAGGGTGCTGAGGGTTCATGGGAGTTTGCCCAACCAATCCACATGTGTTTTGTGGATTTGGAGAAGGCATTCGACTGTGGAGGGTGCTCTGGGAGTACGGGTTCCGGGGCCCCTTGCTTAGGGCTGTTTGGTCCCTGTACGACCGGAGCAGGAGCTTGGTCCGCATTGCCGGCAGCAAGTTGGACTTGTTCCCAGTGCATGTTGGACTCCGACAGGGCTGCCCTTTGTCACCAGTTCTGTTCATTATTTTTATAGACACAATTTCTAGGCGCAGTCAAGGGCCGGAGAGTGTCCGGTTTGGGAACCACATGATTTCGTCACAGCTTTTTGCGGATGACGTTGTCATGTTGGCCTCCTCAGACCAGGACCTTCAACATGCACTGGGGCGGTTTGCTGCCGAATGTGAAGCGGCCGGGATGTGAATCAGCACCTCTAAATCCGAGGCCATGGTTCTCAGTCGGAAAAGGGTGGCTTGCCCACTCAAGATTCAAAATTTCAAGAGTTTTATTTGTCACATACACAGTTATATACAGAATATACAACTGGCAGTGAAATGTAAACAGGTCCGCTCCATGGACAGTGCAAATTCACAGTTATAAACACAAGGAGGAAATTATAATAGAAATAGAATAAAAAAGTACTATATATATATATATATATATATATATATATATATATATATATATATATATATATATATATATATCTGTATAATTATAAATCAAGTAGGAAAAAATAAAAATAAAGAAGTGGAATAAAATAAGTGAAATCAACTGTGCAGTGAGTAAACTGTAGACTTATAAATATGTGGTTAACAGAAATGTACAAAGTATAATGTGCAAACAGGTTTATAACAGGTTGTTACACAGTAACAACGAGAACAGAAAGTGCAGTGCAATGTCAGTATGTCGATGTTTATCCTGAAGTGAAGTCACGTGATGGTAAGTGACTGAGTTCTGGAGTCTGATGGCCTGGGGGAAGAAGCTCCTTCTGAGTCTCTCAGTTTTGGCCATCAGGCTTCGGAAGCGCTTACCAGAGGGCAGCAGTGTGAAATGAGGGTTTGCAGGATGATTAGAGTCCTTGATGATCTTAGTAGCTCTACCTTTGCAGCGTTTGGTGTAGACGTCCTGCAGAGATGGGAGAGCTGACCCTGAGATACGCTCGGATAAGCGCACGATTCTTTGCAGGGCTTTGCAGTCATGACTGGTGCTGTTCCCATACCACGTTGTGATGCACTGAGTTAATACACTTTCTATCGCCCTAATCTCCTAATACACCTAGTCTCACCACCTGAGGCCTGATGGTGAGGAAGTCTTCAATCCAGTGGCAGAGAGAAGAATTCAGCCGAGATCCAGGAGTTTTGCGGTTAGCTTAATGGGAACTATGGTGTTAAAGGCTGAGCTATAGTCAATAAATAGCAGCCTTACGTAGTTCCCACTTTTGCTGTCGATGTGAGTGAGGGAGGAGTGGAGGACATGAGAGATGGCATCTTCAGTCAATCTATTGGGACGATAGGCAAATTGAAGAGGGTCTGAAGTGTCAGGAATGAAGGAGCAAATGGTGTTTTTAATGAGTATCTCAAAGACCTTCATGACTATAGACGTGAGAGCCACTGGACGATAGTCATTTAGGCAAGAGGGTTTACTGTTCTTAGGGACAGGGATGATGGTGGATTTTTTTGAAGGAGGTGGGGACCACAGATGTAGCGAGGGACTCATTAAAGATGGATGTAAACAACCCGGCGAGCTGATCAGCACAGGACCACAGGACACGACCTGAAATACCATCCGGCCCGGCAGCTTTCCTGAAGTCCACACGCTTGAGTGCCCTCCGAACTTCATCCTCCGAGACAGAGATCACGTGGTTGTTGCTGCTCTGAGTGATTCCCTCTGACGTGTCACTTGGCGGAGTCGCGCTGCCGCGATTACAATCAAAGCGAGCGTAGAAAGAGTTTAACTCGTTCACAAGCAACGGATCAGCTCTCACCTCTGCAGAGGATGATGAACTCGCCCGGAACATGTCCCAGTCGACGTCATCAAGAGCTGCCTGTAGCGCGGTCTCTGAATGGGGTGACCAGCGTTTAACTTCCCGCCTCACCGGGGGTTCCTGAACGAGCCTTTGTCTGTATTCAGGTGTGAGGAAAATGACGGCATGATCCGATTTGCCAAAGGCTGGTAGTGACCGAGCTTTATAGGCGTTCTTAAACGGAGAGTAGCAATGATCCAGTGTGTTTGCTCCTCGTGTAGGACAGGAGACGTGCTGGTGAAAGTTTGGCAAGACTTTCTTTAGGTTGGCTTTGTTAAAATCGCCCGTGACGATGAAAGCAGCATCGGGGTGTTTGTTTATGAAGCCGCTGGTAACATCATGAAGGCCAGATAAAGCCAGCCCTATGTCTGCCTGTGGTGGAATGTAAACGGCAATGGCGATGAAGTTGAAGTTGAAGTTTATTCGTCATTACACATGTACAAGTACAGTATAACGAAATGAAGTTTGGAGCAAGCCTCCGGGCCGCAGCCGATTATTCAGGCGCCGCCCTACGCTCTCCAGAAATACAAGAATGCAATTTAGCAAGCATTACATAGCAAACACAACAAAACATAAACATAAACATAAACATGACACAGTACACGTGGTCACGTGGTGGGATTTTTTGTATGAGTGGGAGAGGAGATAGATAACAGACAGGCAGACGGATGGAACGGGGAGGGAATAAGGTCGGGTATGTATAGTGCGAGTGAGTCTGAGATTGTGTTGTGTGAGAATGTTAGCCATAACTTCAGATGTTTTCGAGTTCAGTTCTATGGTTTGTCCTTGAAGGGAGATAAGGCAGTGCACAGGGAAAGATAGCAGACAAAGCTGTCAGGCTGAAATCCCAACCGAGAGATAGGGACCAAGTGAGGTTCGTTGGGCTAGTTGATTAGGTCAGGCAAATACAATTTATTATTTTTAATCCATTTGATGATCTTGGTAATTTGTCCGGATCATAATCAATCAATCAGATCTGGTCCTCAGCATTCGCGTCCGGTCTGTGCAGTTTCCTAGACATTACGTCCAGCCTCATGGCCAGACCGGTTACAGTCCGTAAAAGTTCACCGATCTGACCCCCAATAGAGCCCACTCTACCCTGCGTATCCGCAGTCCGGACTGCGTTGTTACGGTTCAGTTCCTCAATTCCTATCACTTTCTGATCTAATTCCTTCAGACGGTCACACACAACCCGAAGCATTCTTTAATTTCCACAGACAGCGGCTGGGTGAATTTGCTTGCAGCTGTCTTACCAATCTTCCGATAGGTCAGGGCAATCCCAAAGCCAAAGAATAGGAACCCCGCCATCAATAATCCAATCATGTATAAATCTTCCGCATCCTCCACGGACAGAGCCTCCAGGCACAGGACTTGCCAGTTGTTCCATGCGTCCCTCACGTACCCTGCGGCAAAGGTCCCGTCCGGGCAGGTGGGTTCTCCCGGGGCACCCTTCCTTAGTGAGAAAATCTTGTCGATCGCGCTGATTGACCAGTTAATCAATTCCATTTCAGTATTTTCAGGAGTCCAGCAAAGCAGCAGTCAGAGAAGAGAAGAGACAAGATGACAGAGGAATACTCCCTCGGCAGATAGAATGGGCGGCAGATGATTGTTAAATGTTCCAGATGAGGCGAGCAGGATCGCAAAAGAATGGTGATGTTCCTGTGGTCGCACCATTTCTTGTTAATCATGAAACATACTCCACCGCCTTTAGATTTACCGGCCTCGGCTGTTCTGTCCATCCGAAAAACAGAGAAGTTCTCAGACGGCTGTGTCCGGCTGTGTCCGGGACCGCAGGCGTGAGCCATGTTTCGGACAAACAATAGATGTTACAGTCTCTCATGTCCCGTTGAAAACTTATCCTGGCTCTAAGATCGTCCATCTTATTCTCCAAGGATTGGAGTGGAGAATGCTCGGGAGAGGTGGGCTGAATGCCCTTTTCCTCAGTCTGTTGTGGACCCCAGCGTGTTTCCCGCGGTGTTTCTTGTTTCTTCGCCGTCGACTCTGGCCATTGTTCAACTCGGCGTTCCGAAGAATCTCAGATGACCACAGAGGATTGGTGAAAGTGTCCTGAAACAGTCCAGTGTAGCGGTAACCAATGTCCAAAAGTGTTTTGCTGTCATAGCAGATCAATGCAGATGATAAATATGTAAAAATTGTGAGCAAAAGAGAGTAAAATAATAAATAAAAGCACAGTCCTCACGGAGCGACCTGAACATCAACCGAACATGGCGGCACCATCTTGATAACCCAGGTTGGTAGAGAGTTTCTGCCTCAGGTGGAGGAGTTCAGGTATCTTGGGGTCTTGTTCACGAGTGAAGGAAGGATGGAACGGGAGATTGACAGACAGATCGGTGCAGCTTCTGCAGTAATGCGGTCAATGTACCGGTCTGTCGTGGTAAAGAAGGAGCTGAGCTGTAAGGCAAAGCTCTCGATTTACCTGTCAATCTACGTTCCTACTCTCACCTATGGTCATGAGCTGTGGGTCATGACCGAAAGGACAAGGACAAGTTGAGGTTTTTTAATAAGTGTTCTGTCCTTCAATCCGTGCAGACCTGTTTTCACTCTGCTCCCGCTGTGCTCTTGCGCTGTTTTGTTTTGTCTAGTGTTTCGTCTCTTCTCTTTCTCTCTGACTGCTGCTTTGCTGGACTCCTGAAAATACTGAAATGGAATTGATTAACTGGTCAATCAGCGCGTTCCACAAGATTTTCTCACTAAGGAAGGGTGCCCCGGGAGAACCCACCTGCCCGGACGGGACCTTTGCCGCAGGGTACGTGAGGGACGCATGGATCAACTGGCAAGTCCTGTGCCTGGAGGCTCTGTCCGTGGAGGATGCGGAAGATTTATACATGATTGGATTATTGATGGCGGGGTTCCTATTCTTTGGCTTTGGGATTGCCCTGACCTATCGGAAGATTGGTAAGACAGCTGCAAGCAAATTCACCCAGCCGCTGTCTGTGGAAATTAAAGAATGCTTCGGGTTGTGTGTGACCGTTTGAAGGAATTAGATCAGAAAGTGATAGGAATTGAGGAACTGAACCGTGAATAACGCAGTCCGGACTGCGGATACGCAGGGGAGAGTGGGCTCCATCGGGGGTCAGATCGGTGAACTTTTACGGACTGTAACCGGTCTGGCCATGAGGCTGGACGTAATGTCTAGGGAAACTGCACAGACCGGACGCGAAACGCTGAGGACCAGATCTGATTGATTGATTATGATCCGACAAATTACCAAGATCATCAAATGGATTAAAAATAATAAATTGTATTTGCCTGACCTAATCAACTAGCCCAACGAACCTCACTTGTCCCTATCTCTCGGTTGGGAGGTCAGCCGGGCAGCTGTCTGCTATCTTCCCCTGTGCACTGCCTTATCTCCCTTCAAGGACAAACCATAGAACTGAACTCGAAAACATCTGAAGTTATGGCTAACATTCTCACACAACACAATCTCAGACTCACTCGCACCATACACTACCTACCCCGCCCCACTACAACTGTCTGCCTGTCTTTATCTATCTCTCTCCCCAGTCCATACAAAAATCCCATCACGTGACCACGTGTACTGTGTCATGTTTATGTTTATGTTTTGTTGATGTTTTGTTGTGTTTTGCTATGTAATGCTTGCTAAACTGCATTCTTGTATTTCTGAGAGCGTGTGGCGGCGCTGACTAATCGGCTGCGGCCCGGAGGCTTGCTCCAAACTCATTTCGTTATACTGTACTTGTACATGTGTAATGACAAATAAAAATAACTTGTAACTTGTAACTTGTAACTTGTAAGTGGTTTGATAATAGCCAACTTAAAAGTTTTCAGTACATATCCTAATGACAAAGATGAGTTAATGATATTAAGAAGAGGATCTATGACCTCTGGTAGCATCTCTTTTAATAACCTAGTCGGTATAGGGTTGAGCATACATGTTGTTGATTTAGATGATTTAACGAGTTTAGCCAATTCTTCCTCTCCTATAGCAGTGAATGTGTGTGTGTGTGTGTGTGTGTGTGTGTGTGTGTGTGTGTGTGTGTGTGTGTGTGTGTGTGTGTGTGTGTCTTCCTCTCCTATAGCAGTGAATGAATGTAATTTTTTCGCAGTGACACTACAATACTCTGTCTGATGTGATACTGTAGTAGACGGCTGCATGGTTATAATTTTCTTCCTAATATTGTCAATCTTACACGTAAAGAAGTTAATAAAGTCATTACTGCTGTGCTGTTTACAACCATCAGAAGTAGAAGCTTTATTTTTGGTTAACTTAGCCACTGTATCAAATAAATACCTAGGGTTGTGTTTGTTTTCTTCTAAGAGAGTCGAGAAATAAGCAGATCTAGCAGTTTTTACGGCCTTTCTGTATGCGATCATGCTCTCTTTCCATGAATTACGAAAACCCTCTAGTTTTGTTTTCTTCCAGCTGCACTCCATTTTTCTGGCTGCTGTTTTGAGGGCCTGGGTGTGCCTTGGCCCTCAAAAAATAAGTTGATTTTAAATTTCATGGTATCAACACATCTCAAAAAAGTTGGGACAAGGCCATGTTTCCCACTGTGTGGCATCCCCTCTTCTTTTTATAACAGTCTGCAAACGTCTGGGGACTGAGGAGACAAGTTGCTCAAGTTTAGGAATAGGAATGTTGTCCCATTCTTGTCTAATACAGGCTTCTAGTTGCTCAACTGTCTTAGGTCTTCTTTGTGGCATCTCCCTCTTTATGATGTGCCAAATGTTTTCTATGGGTGAAAGATCTGGATTGCAGGCTGGCCATTTCAGTACCTGGATCCTTCTTCTACGCAGCCATGATATTGTAATTGATGCAGTGTGTGGTCTGGCATTGTCATGTTGGAAAATGCAAGGTCTTCCCTGAAAGAGACGACGTCTGGATGGGAGCATATGTTGTTCTAGAACTTGGATATCCCTTTCAGCATTGATGGAGCCTTTCCAGATGTGTAAGCTGCCCATGCCACACGCACTCATGAACCCCATCCCATCAGAGATGCAGGCTTCTGAACTGAGCGCTGACAACAACTTGGGTTGTCCTTGTCCTCTTTAGTCCGGATGACATGGCGTCCCAGTTTTCCAAAAAGAACTTCAAATTTTGATTGGTCTGACCACAGAACAGTTTTCCACTTTGCCACAGTCCATTTTAAATGAGCCTTGGCCCAGAGAAAATGCCTGCGCTTCTGGATCATGTTTAGATATGGCTTCTTTTTTGACCTATAGAGTTTTAGCCGGCAGCGGCGAATGGCACGGTGGATTGTGTTCACCAACAATGTTTTCTGGAAGTATTCCTGAGACCATGTTGTGATTTCCATTACAGTAGCATTCCTGTATGTGATGCAGTGCCGTCTAAGGGCCCGAAGCTCGCCTACAAGGCAACCACTGGCTCTGCACCAACATACCTAAACTCGCTTGTTCAGGCTTACACACCCTCCAGAAGCTTGCATTCTGCAAGTGAACTCATCCCAAAGAGGCATGAAATCCCTCACAATGACCTTTTCCTGGACCCACCTGGTGGAATGACCTGCCTGTCTCAATTCGAGCAGCCGTGTCGGTAGCCATTTTCAAAAAATATCTTAAAACGCATCTTTTCCAGCAGCGCCTGACCAATAAAGAATAGCACTTCTCACTCTATTAGTTTTCTGTTTGTCTTTTTATATGTATATAAAAAAAAAGTTCTGTCCTATGTGTTCTGTGCTAGATTAACTGAGACTTGTTATAGCACTTGCATATTGTTGCCCTTGAAGAAAGTTATGCAAGCATGATTTGAGCAACTGCAACAAATTAAAGACATGTTTACACTGTTTTAGTCAAAATGGCTGAAAAATCACAAATACCTGCTTATCACTTTTGGCCATTAGGTGGCGCTGTGACCAAACTGATGTTGTGTGTCAGTTTGAGGAGACAATGACATATACAGTTTGGTGTGGATGTGTGTTTCAGAGTTACCGCCTCAGATTCAGCTTGGCACAATGTCTCATATTTGTTGATGCATTATTATGTGTTATTGCGGTATTGATTTTGAGCTTATCAAAAGAAATGAAAGTAGTTTTTGCCAGTATGGTCTGAAGATGATCTGTGACGATTTTGTGAAAATCGGAAGAACCATCTTTTTTTTTTTTTTTTTGTGGAAAATTCAACATGGCGAAAACATTTTCATCAATGGAAAATTACATCATAGGGCGCAATCGAATCGTCTTGAGCCAAATAATCTGAGGAAAAAAATTTTTGTTCGAATTTTGCTAGTCCTTTGCTAGCAGTTTGAGAGTTATTAGCACAAATGTAAGTGAAATTGATTTTGAGACTCCAAAATAGCTGTAGTTGACTGTCCTCTATCTGTGTGCCAATATTCACAAAACTAAACCCAAAACTTTTTACCATACGCTTGCCATAGACTTAAGAGTGGAAGAAGAAGAAGAAGAAGAACCAGACATGGCCACAAATGCATCAAAACATATTTTGTTACAAATACTTTCTCATCAAATGTTTTAAAAAATAAAATACAAAATACAGGTGTGAGAAATGTATTTAATTAAAATACAAGTAATTGGTATTTGAAAATACAAAAATACATAATATAATATTTACAATGAATCATTTAAATAACTGACCTTCCACAAACATTGAAAACTGTAATTGTCTTCAAGACGTTTGACTTCATGAGTGCAGGTCTATTTACCAGTAGCATTCAAGTGAGAATAATGCAGAAATTGAATAATAAAAATTAAAACAAAGAACTGCTTAGTCTTGACGGTATGAATGGAATATAGGTTGATCCTTATTAAAGCTACTAAAGTTATTCAGTCCAGAGCCATGAGTGATTCATTCATTCAGTGATTCAGTCCAGAACAGTGATTGATTCATTCATTCAGTGATTCAGAAGAAAGAAAACACTATAAGACTATGAGCAAGGGATATAAATGGTGTTAGACACATGCAGCTAAAGCTTTCGACTCATACTCAGATACATTAGTTTTTCTCCAAACAGAGAAATGCAAGCATGTGAAACACCAAATGTGGTTTAAATTGATACGCATTGCATAATATGCAGTGTATTTACACAGGAATTACAATCATTGGAAACGATAAATGTTTTTTACCTCATGCTACATAAGTGTTTTCAGCTGTCTGTCTGTTCCTCTCATTTTAAACACACATTTCCCCCCCTTTTCATATTAAAACATGTCATTTATAACATACGATTAACCCTCATATTCTCGCCCTAATAAGAAATAAAAGAATGTGATAAAATGAGCCAAAATGCTGGTGTAAAAAAACAGTGGAAGACAGCTAGAGACAGTTAAACATAGTGGAAAAGGGTCACTCATGTATGATACTAGAGTTTCGTATTGATTCAGTCACACCTGACCTTGACCAATGACATATCAGAGAACATATAAGCTTCCATTTACGTCTTGGTCTGTCTCTGCAGTCATCAGTCTGAGTGACCAGAGACTCTGACGGTCTTCCACTACTCATAGAAACCACGGTTATCCCAGTAACCAGCATTCATAGCTCCAGACCGCCAGAGACGGTTAAACACAGTGGAAGGTGTATACCACAGACTGAACCCTAAACATTGTCTGTAAATACAGCAGAGCTAACTGGAGGCAACATTTAGCCTGTAAAATCTTGTAAATGTGGAAGGTGATACCCATGTGTCTGCTGCATATGTCTTACCATTTATGTGCATACCACGTAGGGCTGCCCACGAAGTGGGAACAGCACGAGTAGCAGGATGGCACTTCACAGACGTTAGAACTGGTGACCTACCAAGTGATAAACACTGGAAATGGTGTTTGCCACCCAATGAGATAGACATTGCTTAAGCAAGGATGCACCTCTTCGACAGAGACCAAAACAGATGAACAACTAGTTGCACACCACGATGCTGTTGTTGACACATATTGCCACATTGTTCGTAGGGCCAAAGCATAACATGAGTATCCTCTGGTCCCCACCTAAGGCATTGTGGACTGACTGAGAGGGCCTGCAACTCACTGACCCTCTTGGCTGATGTAATGGGTCCAAAAGAGAGACAGTCTTCATAGAGATATCCAGCCATACCTGACGTCTAGCATGTGCCAGTAGTCCAAGAACTTTCCCACTAGAAAAGACGATTGACCCAAAAGCCTGCAGAAAGCATCAAGCAGCTCTGAGCATTAGTCATAGATAAATGAAGTACAAGCATCGAGTAGGCTAAAGAGTTCCCCACCCAACTCGACCCTGAAACTGTATTATGAACCCTGACTAACATCGGTATGTCTGCATTCTGGGTTGGGACACTGAAGGTTCTGTTAGAGGGCTTCATCGGGGTACCAAGGAGGATATACTGTACTGTACTACCAAGGAGGTGAGCTGAGAAAGCAGATTTTGAGGGGAAACACCGGGTCCAAAATTCAGGGTCCAATCCTGCAAATCGTTGTTGTCTCAGTACCCAAACAGGTAGGACATTGTATCTGAGCATCCATTAAAACCATGGGCGCAGAGCAGACAGAGCACACAGCCATAGTTTTAATAATTCCCCTGGTCAGCCAATGGGATAAACAGCGCTCAATGGGGATGAGCTATAATCACATATAATCAGTCACCAAAAACTCTGTAAACCAATGGGCGTTCTTAGACTCAAACACAGCAAATACTCACCAGAATATTCTTGTATCATACACAAGCGCATGACCCTTTTCCACTATGTTTAACTATCTCTGGCAGTCTGGAACTATTAAATAGAAACTAAAAAATTCAATAAAAAATTCAATTTATCATGTTTTGATAAAACCAAACATATTTGCCCACTGATGTTTACATAAGAAGCTAAAATAAGCTCAGGTGTGTGTTTCCCTAAAGTCCACACCCTCTCTGATAAAATCAGCAAACTCCACATAAATATTATAATAATGCATAATACACAATGAACATAGCAAACATCTGTGGTGAAAGACTCCATTAAGGTCCTTTCACACTGGACGCGATTTTGACGCACAATGTTGTTTTTTGTTTTATCAACAGACATCTGAAAGTAAGTGCGTAACTGGCCATGATAAAGTTTTAGCTTCAGTACAAGATTAGCACACTCCCCCTTCAGACTCTCTGTTCTTTAAGACTGGGTGCACCCAAAACCTTCTTTTCTGTCTTTTAAAGAAAATGAAAAGCTCGTCTTCACTGGATGATGAAGTGTCCATGTTTTCTCAGCTGTCGCCGTGAATGTTTTGTAATGTTGGATCTCTGAAACGTCACAGACGTCGCAAATTTGCATCGCGTCTGATATGAATGTTTTTGATGCAAACTATTCACACACAAAATATTCGCTTTTCCGCTTCATTTTTTCGTTAAGCATCTGGTGTGAAAGGGCCTTTACACTGATGGATTTACCAAGTGAAACTGAGCCAACATGATCATATAATTCCATATTTATTAATTAATTATTTTGTTTGTACTGTACATAACAGAGCCATTTTACAGGTTTGGACACTCCTCTGTCTGTCTTAAATCATTTATGAGATAAAACATTGAACACTTGTGAATGTTTATGAATGAACCATTGTTGTAGGAATACATACAATAACTTCATTAAAAACACTTCATTAAACTTTCAATGCAAGCAACATTCTCAAACATCAACAGTGCTCTTTAAAAATTTTAGTGGCTCTGTGGAAGTCCACATCTTGCGTCTCTAAGAAAAAATAAATATATGTATGTCTATATGGGAAGTGTATAACTTCTCAATTGAGGGAGAAGAATGTGGTTCGGAAATCCACAGCTGGGCAGAAACTCCTAAAAGACGCTGTCAAACAGGCGCATTGACCGCATGATATTCTCATCCTCAAATTAACAGAAAAGAAAGAAGAGTAATTGACAAGAGTCACGTTTTCCTGTGGGACATTACAGAAAGCAGATTTAGCAACTAAACTGGGTAGGTTATAACAGAGTATGCAGTTAACCTTTCAGGGTATGTTAGTAATCAACAACTCATAACTTTAACGGTCTGGTTCTGTTTGGGTTTCGGTTTGCTAGTTAGTTTCCATAGTTACTCATTAGTATTACACCTGTTAGTATTGTCACAAGTTTCCTCTGTTCATGGTTCTTCTGGTTATGAGTACAAGGGACAATGCCTGCTGTTTAGTGAACTCAGGATTAATGTCATGGTAAGTTAAACCTGCCTTCTGCAATTCTCCCTTGAAGTATTTTATCTCTTAATTTGTTTGTTTTGCATTCGGAAAAATGAGTGATAGAGATTAACCTTTTCACATGACTCCATGAACTCCTCAATGGTGACCACTCCATCACGGTTTCTGTCCATTTTCTGGAAAAAATTATCAAGTTCAGGAAGCATTCTTCAAGCCTTGAAGTCTTACATTTACATAATATAAGTCATAATCTTACAAATGCTTTGTTCACTCCTTAGAAGAAAAGTTTCTATATAGAAGCTTAAAGGGTTCTGTCAGGCACTTCATATATAGAAAGCTTTCATCATGGGATCATTGTATGGATTTAGTTTCAATTAATTTTGTTTTAAGTCATTTATTTTTATTGCATTTCATGAATTAAATGAGCTTAAACGCTGAAACGAGAGTGCACTTGCCCAGAGTCAAGCCTCTAGGGACTTTAAAGGAGTAAGTGGAGTGGCTACTCCTCCACAATGATTCCCCCTTCACCATCTGTGAGCATGAGGAAGAAAACAGCGTGCCAGCTGCAGCCACCACCTCAGTGACAGATGAACCTGAGTCTGAGGCGGAGCCAGAGCCCCCCACAATATCAGCGCCAGTGAGGAAAGAGACTGTGCCATCCCAGAACCAGAGCATTTCACACATCGTCACATTGTCAGTCCCAGTCCCATCACGGACGACTGCCGCACACACATAAACAGAACACACAGAAAATAGTCCAGGCCTGTTTCTCTCTCATCCTTCACTGTAGTCACTCCGTCTGGTGTGGCGCACAGGTGACGCTCATTAAAAATCGCACCACCGGCATCGCTCCGTTCTCACGGCTCTCTGCCTCGTCCTGCTTGCCACATACCCCCATCACCCCTCGCAGGCCGGAGGGTACCACGGTGGCCGCAGCACCTGGGGGTAAGGACAGACAAGGTGAGAGAAAAGGAGACAGAAGGACGAGGAGAGACAGACACGAGAGAGATGAAAAAAACAACCTTGGTCCGGTTCCCAAAACACACTGCCATCCGGTCCTCTACCAGCTGGGTGAACTCCTCCACAGTGCCTGGCAGTGTCACTGGATATCCCTTGGTAGACAGCCCTCTGACTCCTCCAATGCCTTCTGAATGGCAACGGCTTCTCCATGTTTGGATAGCCGGTAGCGAGTCCTCCATTCCCTGCTCCTTCCCCATCATGGTGGACTACAGCAGGCTCTGGCCTCAGCAAACGGCGGCTACTCCTCTGCTCCCTTTTGGACTCTTGTCCGACCCCGGCAAGTCACTCCAGCAGACTGCCTTGAGCATTCGTAGTGGCAGACTCTGCTCTACCCATGCTGGAGTGTCAACTCACTAGCTCTGCCTAGAACTTCCATGCCCACCACTCCACCTTGGCTTGTCAACCAGTCGGCTCCACCTTGGCTCCTCACTCCCTCGGCTCCATCTGGGACTATTGTCCTTATGACTTCACCGTGCTTCTGGCTTCACCTTGGTCAGTCATCACTCTACCTAAGCCATGAACTTTCAGGACTTCAGCTGCGCTTCGTCCATCCACCCCTTCAGCTCTATCAGGCTCCTCCATCCCTTCAGCTCTGCCTTGGTCCTCAGTCGCTCTGCCTTCATCTCAGCCCTCCAGCACCCTGGTTCCAGCTACCAAGCCTCCACCATGCCTCCTCCTTTCCTTGACTTCCTCCCCTCCTGCTGGGGATTCTGCCCTGGCTCCTCCCACCTTTGTCTCAACTTTGACCATGCCTGTCCTGTGTTCCTGCTCTGCATCCCCCACCTAAGCCCCCTCCCACCCTCCTTGGTTGGACTTTGTTATTATTGAGGAGGAGGTTATTGGTGAAAAATCTAGGTTACAAATTGAAAGAATTGAAAAGAACTTCCTGTGTGTTTGTGTTCACCTGAAAGAAGTGTTCCACATGTTCTCTGGGAATATCGTCTTGCATGGATGGATACACATACTTCCCCATCATATCATAAATCGACTTCATGATGTTCAACATCTCCTGAGAACCCGAAACCACACACACACACACAGACAGATACTTTTACACTTGTCTTTCCAAACGCACCAATGCGATATATTCATGTGAATGCTGCGTCATCAACGAACCTCTTTTGTGATGAATCCATCTTTATCAAGGTCATAGAAATTAAACGCCCAATTTAGCCGGTCATACATTGAGCCCCTAAGGATGAGTGACAGTCCAGCGACAAACTCCTGTAAAATTAACAATAACAGCAGAAGAAAAATAAATCTGCTAAATAAATAAAGCTTTACTAGAGAGTGTTGTAGGTTCTGCACATTTCTCTGTCTCTCTTAGTTGAGTTTATGGAGAGTTTTCTAACCAACTGATGATCTGAATCAAATGTGAAGACAAATAGGACCAGGACTAGTCTAGAAAGAAAACCTGGCTCTAAAATGCTCATGTTATCATGTCAGTACCTCAAACGAAAGGCTAGACCTTACCTGAAAACTCAAACAGCCATTCTTGTTAGTATCAAATGCCTCGAATAGGAAATGTGCATAATTGCTTGAATCTGAGAGAGAGAAAAAGGAATTTGAATTAAAAAAAAAATTACTCTGCCTACTATCACAAGACTACCATTTGGGTCCAAGCAGTTTGGGAAAAGGCAGGAAACAACCAAAACTGGCAAGGAGATGAAAAAAAAAGTAATTTCTAGTTACACACAAGTTCAAAATTCGAATGCTGTCTCACCTCCCTGTGGGAAGAACTGAGAGTAAATGAGTTTAAACACGTCCTCGTTCACCACTCCACTGGGACATTCCTGAAACGCACAACAGTTCCTAACATTCAACATAATACAATATACAATGAATTAAATGTCATTCTGGAGAGAAAAAATAAATACAATTCTAAATGCAGACCAATCAACTAAATAGTAAGAATTATTTGTGTCCAGTGACACCGTGATATTCCCAGTGGATGTACTGGCTTTCCACCTTATATTATGTTAGTGGAGGAACATTCACATTTTTGAAGGCCCTGTAGAGGAACTGCAGCTCTTTCTTGCTGAATTTGGTCTGCTCCTGTAGTATTTCCAGACCTTCAGGTCGATGGCAAACAAAGGAAATTTCAATCTCATGCTCACTGCTCTCTGTAAGAGAAATTACACAGAAATAAATAGATGGGGTTTTTTTTCTTCAAAATGTTTTAGAGAAAATGCTATGAAGAGTTAATGGTAACATACGGTTAATCTGAGGTGAAGTAAAGTTTCTTATTGTGTGGTGCTTAAGGATTCGTTGAAAGTTAGCCCATGATTTATTCACCCTCAAGTCATCCTAGGTGTATATGACATTATTCTTTCAGACGAACACAATCAGAGTTATATTAAAGTGCACTTTACTAACTCCAATAAGAAGAATGTAATATACACCTAGGATGACTTGAGGCTGAGTAAACAATGGGCTAATTTTCATTTTTGGGTGAACTAACACTTTTAACACTTTAGTGGCTAATCAAACTTAGGGTGACACTTTAGTTTAGGGTCCAATTCTCACTATTAACTAGTTGCTTATTATTATGCATATTACTAGGATATTGTCTGTTTATTAGTACTTATAAAACACATATTAATGCCTTATTCAGCATGATCATATTCTACCTTACTGACAACTACCTTACTATTAATAAGCAGTCATTAGGAGTATATTGAGGCAAAAGTCGTTGTTAGTAGTGAGAATTGTAATCTAAAGTGACCAAACTTACTTTCAAAATATGGAATATTTGGTGCAAAATAATTCATGTATAAAACATAAGTAATCATTTTAGACTTCTTGCTGCCAGCTGGTGGCGCTATGACTGTGATAGCACCATCCATGTGATCAGCCCTCATTAGCAAACACACAACACCGATTTGATCTAAATCAGACAATGCACTTATATAGAAGACTCTTCCAGTTTCCCTTCGCCATCGCCATGGCAACACTGTTTAAGATATCAAAAATCTGTTTGCAGTTTAGCATCTTCAGTGTCTTGAGATCATCTTTACCAAGTTTGATGAGAATCGCATGAATCCCCTTGGAGGAGTATTTAAAAAAAGTCTGCAATTTTCAAAAGATTCACATTTAATTCCAAATCGGCCAACTTCCTGTTGGTCTGAGCTAATGATAATAATTTAGAAAATTGTGAAGCTTGATGAAAACAACATATGTACCAAGTTTGGTGAGTTTAACGTCAAAAACACCTGAAAAACGTAAGGTTTGATGTGTTAACATGGCAACACTATTTAAGATCTCAAGAATCCTTTGACAGTTTTACATCAGCTGTGTCTTGATATTATTCTGAGCAAGCTTCAAGGCTTGTTGTAAGTGGCACACTTCTTGCTGCCAGCTGGTGGCGCTATGACTGTGAACCACAATAGCACCATCCATGTAATCAGCCCTCATCAGCAAACATGACACCAGTTTGATCTAAATCAGACAATGCACTTTCCATTTTTGTTATTAATTTAATCCATCGCCATGGCAACACCATTTAAGATATCAAAAATCTGTTTGCAGTTTAACATCTTCAATGTCTTGGCATCATCTTCACCAAGTTTGGTGAGAATCACATGAATCCCCTTGGAGGAACATAGTCTGCAATTTTCAAAAGATTTACATTCACTTCCAAAATGGCCAACTTCCTGTTGGTCAGAGCTAATGACTGTAGTTTTGAACATTCTCCAGCTTGATCAAAACAATGTATGTACCAAGTTTGGTGACTGTAACCAAAAACACCAGTGTCAACACTATTTAAGACATTCTTTGTCAATTTTACACCAGCTGTCTTGACATTATTCTGACCAAGTTTGAAGAAATGTGGTTAAATATAAGAGGACGATTTCAAGGCCTGTTACACACTTCCTGCTGCCATGACAGTGATTTGCAATAGTCACATGATCAAACATACAGCTCAAGTTTGATCTAAATCACTCAAGGCATGCAGAAGATATGAGACACACGGCTTCATTTGTTATGCCATGGCAAAACTTTCAGTGCTTGGGCTCCAAGAAATACATTTGATTGTTTTCTTATTATTGTCAATGTTGAAAACATTCATATTTTTGTAGAAAAACCATGACACGTTAAGATTATTTGGTAAATATACATTTATTTAAAATTGTAATATTTTGCTGTCATATTTGGTCAATTTAATGCATCCTTGAATAACAGAAAATGTTTTCACCATTTTAATGATAGTGCATCACGGTTTCCACAAATAATCAGAAACTGTGTAACTCTGATAATAATCATAACTGTGTGTTGATCATCAGATCCTCATCTGAGAGTGATCAGTGAAGGATCATGTGACACTGAAGACTGGAGTAATGATGATAAACTCAGGAATAAATCACACTTTACTGTATATTCACACAGAGAACAGCTGATCTACACTGGAGGAGTATTACACTGATCTACTGGAGTTATGAGCAGATTCATGAGCAGAAGAGATGCTTACACAAACATTAAAAGAAAAAATCTAACTTTTGAGCTGTGTACAGAGAACAAACACAGGCTTTAAACGTTTTTAAAGCCAATTATTTTACATCTTGGCATTTACTTACAGAAGAACCACATTGATATAAGTGTACAACATGCTTAAAATGTGATTCACATCAGAGCTGGAGGACAGTGGACACGCTCAGGACAGTCGTGGGGATCCGGCTCGAGTCCCATTCCCTTCATCCCTACTCTACTGTCCTCTCTTCATACATTAAAAAAGAAATGTATATGCAAACACATATGAAGACACTCACCTCCTTCACGGAACCAGCAGAACAGAGGGAAGAAGAGCAGCAGCATCAAGACAAACAGTCCCGTTTCATCCGCTGGCATCAGCAGATCGAAATATCTGTACGACTGAGACATGCTGCTCTACTAAAAGTGTGTTTGTGTGTGAGGTTTGAGCGACCTCCCTTCCCAAAACACACCCACGCGCTCCGACCGCTTTCCATTGCTCTTCATGACAGTTTATAGAGCAACAAAAGCCTGCATAAGTAATTCATCTGCTTTTGAAATGGCTTGTTTTCACAGTCACACTGGGTGGGAGAACACAGGCACCATGTAGGCAGTTATTATTGGCTCTTTTTCCTCCTGATTATGTGTAAACACAGCCTAGTTCCACTGGGAAATCTCCAAAAACCAGCCGCCATCCCAGCATGCAACAAAACAACTCTTTAGTATGGTACTACATATGCGTAATTTCTAACAAAAATCAATAAAAAGAAACCAATAGAGTGTGATTGTGTTCACACAGCAGCAGAATACGGTTATTTACTGGAGCGAGAAGCCCTTTCTGCAGCTGGCCATGTTCAGGACTCACAGACGGGGAAGAGGCCATACAAAAAGTGTCCCGCTACCAAAAACAAGTAGCCAAATCGAGACACTCCTTCACTCAAGACAACCGTCATAAACAGACATTTCAGCCTGAATACCTCTTACTGAGGTTTAAGAGGTTTGGTGTGATCTCGAAGAAGAGCCGTATGAAGCTAATAATATCAGACGATGCTGCACGAGCTCAGAATGATTCATCATTTCCCAGGACATTATCCTCCTCAAGGCAAAAGCCATAAACTCCAGATATGATTTTATGGGTGTTTCAGGAACATACTGTGGTGAACAAAGTCAGACAAAATTTAGGAGAAAACGGCATGCATTTTATAAAGGCGTGTGCCAACTGGTCTCCATACAAAGAGAACATGAGCACAACAAGACCTTCCTAAGACCAATGAAAGAAACAACACATCGATATGTTCTCTAATGCAAGTGAGCATTAGTGACACTTCAGGGTTGGAGAATACCATTTCCAGCAGATCTCCATCACTTTTTAATTCATTTTACAAAAAATAGCTGAAAGTTTGAGATCAGAAATCTCGTCAAAGTGATTTTATGATTTAAAGAACAAGCATCTTCCAATGGGTTCATAAACACCAACTTAATTCAGACGGGAGTTATTCTCATACCCAATGACTCAGATTTGTTCTTGCTTTAACCATAAACTCACTTGACTTTGGTCAGAAAACAAAACTATTTTTTTTTTTGCAGTTCATGCTATTTAATTTTGCAATTAAACGTAGGGCCCTATGAAATCTGTCTTGTGTGTTTTTGTTTTATAGTTTATTCTGTTTTAATGGCCAGATTAAATCTCTTCTGAACACACATGAAGATGTTTGTAATGAAATGGAAAGATTTCTGTCCTCCATTGACAGGCTAAGCAACTTCCACTGACGCTTCAGAGAGCTCATAAAGAGAAACTGATCCCTACGGATCGAGCGGAGTATTCCAGATGTTCTGAAGAGACTCCATGGCTTTATATGATGAAGGGAAGTCTGATGGGTTTGGACGACATTAGGGCGAGGGTTCTCATTAATGGGTGAACTGTCCCTTTAAGAGTCTGACCGACTGTTGATTCAGCCAAAATATGATCCGCATTATACAGTAAATTACATGTTTATGAATGGATTCTGTGATTCCATCCACATTTTCTGGATCAGAAATCATAGGGTCCTAATTTAACACCATGATAATGAATTTAAGACTTTCTGATCCAACTGAAGACATTTCTAAGGCCTTAAACTGCGTAAGGTCAAATGGAGACTTTAAGGCACACAGAAATCCTGGTATTCTGAAAGCAAAGTGTGTAGTTGTGCTTAGAGTCGATGGTTTTATTTGTGATAATGCAATGAAACATGACAATTTGTGCGACTTAACTTTTGTCCAGCTGTCATACAAAGAAATGACGAACACAAGAGAGAGCCAACAGATTATTGTAGTCAGTGCTTTTTGTTGTTCTATGCATTTGTTTTGCATAGTAAAAGATCCACTCCGGACAGCACCTACAGCGCTCCGGACAGCACCTACAGCGCTCCGGACAGCACCTACAGCGCTCCGGACAGCACCTACAGCGCTCCGGACAGCACCTACAGCGCTCCGGACAGCACCTACAGCGCTCCGGACAGCACCTACAGCGCTCCGGACAGCACCTACAGCGCTCCGGACGGACAGCACCTACAGCGCTCGGACAGCACCTACAGCGCTCCGGACAGCACCTACAGCGCTCGGACAGCACCTACAGAGCTCCGGACAGCACCTACAGAGCTCCGGACAGCCCCTACAGCGCTCCGGACAGCGCCCTACAGCGCTCGGACAGCACCTACAGCGCTCGGACAGCACCTACAGCGCTCGGACAGCACCTACAGAGCTCCGGACAGCACCTACGGACAGCGCGCCGGACAGCACTCGGACAGCACTCAGAAGCTCGGACAGCACCTACAATGCTCTGGACAGCACTTATAGAGCTCGGACAGCACCTACAGCGCTCCGGACAGCACCTACAGCGCTCGGACAGCACCTACAGCGCTCCGGACAGCACCTACAGCGCTCCGGACAGCACCTACAGCGCTCCGGACAGCACCTACAGCGCTCGGACAGCACCTACAGCGCTCGGACAGCACCTACAGCGCTCCGGACAGCACCTACAGCGCGCTCCGGACAGCACCTACAGCGCTCGGACCGGACGGACAGCACCTACAGCGCTCCGGACAGCACCTACAGCGCTCGGACAGCACCTACAGCGCTCCGGACAGCACCTACAGCGCTCGGACAGCACCTAGCGCTCCGGACAGCGCTACAGCGCGGACAGCACTCATAGAGCTCCGGACAGCACCTACAATGCTCTGGACAGCACTTATAGAGCTCCGGACAGCACTCATAGAGCTCCGGACAGCACCTACAATGCTCTGGACAGCACTTATAGAGCTCCGGACAGCACTCATAGAGCTCCGGACAGCACTCATAGAGCTCCGGACAGCACTCATAGAGCTCCGGACAGCACTCATAGAGCTCCGGACAGCACCTACAATGCTCTGGACAGCACAGCATAGAGCTCCGGACAGCACTCATAGAGCTCCGGACAGCACCTACAATGCTCTGGACAGCACTTATAGAGCTCCGGACAGCACTCATAGAGCTCCGGACAGCACCTACAATGCTCTGGACAGCACTTATAGAGCTCCGGACAGCACCTACAATGCTCCGGACAGCACCTACAATGCTCTGGACAGCACTTATAGAGCTCCGGACAGCACCTACAATGCTCCGGACAGCACCTACAATGCTCTGGACAGCACTTATAGAGCTCCGGACAGCACCTACAATGCTCCGGACAGCACCTACAGAGCTCCGGACAGCACCTACAGAGCTCCGGACAGCACTTACAACGCTCCTACCCAGCAAGGCTAACGTATCTGGAAACACAAACAAGATTTATACATAGAAAATACATTTTAGATGGCAGCATTTTAGATGTTGAGACACAAATGACTGCAAGACTGTTCAGTTTTTATTTTTTAAATCACATTAAGTTTGACGTCCAGCTGATTTGTGAGATAGCGCCGAGGCTGAACGTGTAGAAACACAGGGTTTGTTTGCTGAACAGAAGAAAGGAATGCATAATCAAATCTGTTCATCTCCAGTCCAGCACTTCAGTCTCAATCAACTCTCATAATTCAGCCAGATCTGTACATTTCAGTTAAACATTGTGCATATGAGAAAACTATAAAAATATTGTCTCCAAAAGCCTTCAATAAAACCCTTAGTGACACAAAACACCGGCCACAGTGACCTGTGAAGACACGCTTCAGTGGAGAAGTCTTGATATACAAATATAAAAGTACATTCTAATATCCTAATTCTATTCACTTGAGAGACAGAAAGAATGAGCATCTGTGTAACTGACAGTACAGCGTCAGGGGGCGGAGCTTCAGCAGCGGGGATGATGATTGGCTGTGCTCAAGCCAGACTCCTTTGGCGAGGTTTGATTCGTGGATACAGCTGTTGAGGAAAAGAAAACGGTCACAACACACACAGACACAGGCACATTAGATTCTTCACAAAAACATTTCTTTGGCTTTAGCATGTCACCAGAAATATCAATTAGAGATTTCCACATCGCATGCATATTCTGCAGTACAGGCTTTAACTGGAGTAAGTTTTCTGTATTTGTACGCTGAATGTCGTACAGCTTCACAGTGATCAACAGAAAAATAACAGTTTATGTCGTAAAATTTACCAAATATGAGAAATTCAATAATGTCATTATTCAGCTCAGCTCATACATAAACTCGCAATTCTATTTTACAAACTCAATGACAAATGACAGCCCGGAGCACTGAAGAGATGAAAGGCAGGAGAATGCGTGTCACTCACCCCCAGCAGGTTTCTGGGTATGTACCCCTCTCTGCTGCCCATGCGCACCCACCACCACTCCGTCTCGTCCTCATCCTCCCTGCGGATCACGGTCATGCTGTCGCCCTCTCTGAACGACAGCTCGTCGTCCTCCTTGCCCTCATAGTCCCACAGCCCGTACACCACCCCTCGGTTCATGATGCCCATCTTCTCCTGGACGCCTGAACAACACATGAAAACAGCTGTGAAACACACACACACACACACACACACACACACACACACACACACACACACACACACACACACCACTGACGCCTGCTAGCCAGGTGAGCTTGAGTTCAGTTTACAGGAGTCATTATAGAGTGCAGTGTATTGATGGTCAGAAACATCAGAATGAAGGAAAATCCAATACGCCTTGCACTTGATGTAAGTGGATTATAACAGTGTGGAGTAACACACTTACTGTATGTGAGATCATCATCTGTGCAGTGTGAATAATGTGGTAAAAATAACCAATTCCAATAACCAGAATAATGAAAACTGCACGTAAACGGGAGTGAAGAGGTTTGATTGTGTAACTGGAAATAACCCCATTAGTGGTGCTCATGTAAAGCCACTCGTGTGTGTGTTGGGCGTAACCCACCGTAGAGGAACTGAGAGCACTGTGTGTATCCCTCCTCCATCTCCTCACACTTATCAGCCGCCGTCTGCATGTCGCTGTAGGTCATGGCGAACACGGCCGCCCCAGACTCCACCAGGAACTTACACACCT
>CM031955.1:6778096-6785596 GCA_018749465.1 Paracanthobrama guichenoti
AGCGAATCGACTCAATGACTCACTCATTAAGGCGGTCAGCGTTTGAGCGAATCGACTCAATGACTCACTCATTAAGACGGTCAGCTGTGTCATCTACTGCCGTTTAATTCCATGTTTAAACATTGTGTGTTTCCAACATTTCTTATTTGTATTATTTCAAAAATATTTAAAACAATCTCATAACATTATTTAATGCAGTTGTAATTTTTCAGTGTAAATTATTTAATTTGATTGGTAACAGCCAATTATTCTTATTCTAATTTAATTTATTGATTAAATTCAACAATAAAAAATGAAAGCTGAAGTACAGTCTGTAGAGTCATCATGAGAAACTGACATGTAGCCGACATATATCCAAAAGAATCAAAGTCAGAATTGAACTGAATCGATTGGAATTGAATCACATTGCAAGGTTTGCGAATCGAAACCTAAATTTGTATCAAGGGTTTGTGAGACTTACGGGTGGAAAGGGAACCTGTCCGGTGACCTCCGGTGGCTTCATGCTGAAAGTGTCTTCTGGAGGCTCCTGCTCGGCTCCGCTGGGATACGGAGGAGGAGGATACGGAGGGAAGTCCTCTATGAAGCTCTCAGTGGGAGGGGGTGGAGGTGGAGGAGGGCTAGCTGGCTGAGGAGGAGGAGGAGAGAGTACGGTGTCGGGCAGCGGGGCCGGGTGTGTAGGCGGTGGAGGAGGGACGTCCTCTGCTTCTGTTTCTGTGGGCGCCGGCGGCTCGGGAAGATCGGGTGCCTCGAGCGACGCTCCATCGGCTCCGTGAGCATCTGCCGCCGCCTCCTTCTCCTCCTCTCCAGCAGGACTTACTGTGGTCTCCATCGCAGCGAGAGTGGTCTTCTGGTACAGGAGCTTTTGAATGTTGGGGCCGCCGGGGCCCTCGGGCTCCGTGATGGAGCTGCGCTTCTTGAGGGGTCTCGGCGCGTTGTAGAGCTTCTTCCGGAGAGCCTCCAGGTCCACATCGCTCTGGTGGCGGTAGGGGTTTGAGATGAAGGGCAGCAGCTTGGTGGGACTGAGCGGTCTGGGAATGCGCTCGGTCTCCTGGGTTTCTGGAGCAGGACCGTGGTCCCTCTCGGTCTCTGGGACACTGGGCTGGTCCAGGTACGGGTTCTCAGGGTGCTGGCTTTGAGACTGCTGGCCTGTGGACGTCACTGGCTTCCCATAAACTACATGTACAGGAAAAAAAATTAAATAAATTCACAATACATTTTCACGTTCTTATGCTTTTATCCAAAGTGACCTACAATATTCATAGTGTACAATGGCAAGCTGGACTAACGCTGTGATATAATCTTGATGTAATTCTGAACACAAAGTTCATATTGGGAGTTCAAAACAGCTTGTCAAAGCTGATCATTCTGGTATAGTTTGCGTCGACTGGTTAAACGCTGTCGAACTCCCATTGGTCCGTGGTGATGATGTAATAGAGTGACGCCGTATTTAAATGCATGTTTTGTTTCGGCATTGATGTGAATCTGATGCAAAAGGGACGGCTCAATGTATGTTGTGTTTGCTCCGTTGTAAGTCACTCTGGATAAAGCGTTCTGCTAAATGATTTCTATGTTCTGACTCACCGCTGATGAAGTTGGCGCTGCGGGTCTGTGCTCGGGTCAGCGCTCCGGTCAGCGCTCCCTGCTGCGTGTACATGGAGTAGATGGAGCTGGTGGTCAGCATCTGCGGCTTGTGCAGGATTTGCCCCCCAGGGTCTTTGGCTCCAGGAGGCTCCGGGCTGAAGGGGTGTACGGTGGCGGCTGGAGGAGCCTCTAGCTTGGAGGGAAGCGGTAAAGTATTTCCCTGTGATGAAGCAGGCTGTAAGCCAGCGGGCGGCTGCTGAGCGGAAGATTTACTCTTCCCTGGGAAGGTACCGGCATTGAGGGCTGTCTTGCCATATCCCATCGGTCCACCAGAGGGCAGGTTGGCCTGTTTAGGTTTAGTCGGAACTGGAGGAGGAACCTTGACTGTGTTCTTGATGGCGCTCTGAGAATAAGGAGACATCAGTGTCAGTTTTTAAATGTCAACCTGGTGGTGTTGGCATACTAAGACGAAGAGAACGTGTACAATACAGGCCAAACAGTTGGAACAATGATAATCATAAATGTTTCTTAATCCTCATCTGAGAGTGATTAGTGAAGGATCATGTGACACTGAAGACTGGAGTAATGATGATAAACTCAGGAATAAATCACACTTTACTGTATATTCACACAGAGAACAGCTGATCTACACTGGAGGAGTATTACACTGATCTACTGGAGTTATGAGCAGATTCATGAGCAGAAGAGATGCTTACACAAACATTTTGTCAAACTTTAGACCGGTAGTGTATAACAACACATTTGTGTGTGTCCACATGTTTCCAGTGAGGCAGTACCTGAGCGTCTCTGGCGAGGTCCTCGCTGCTCTGGTTCTTCCGTAAAGAAGCTGCGGGCGGCTCGATGGACTCGAACATGGAGACCGGACGCACCCTGGGGTCCCGTTTCAGCACGTCTGCTTTATCT
The DNA here is from genome assembly GCA_018749465.1 of Paracanthobrama guichenoti. Taxonomy (NCBI): domain Eukaryota; kingdom Metazoa; phylum Chordata; class Actinopteri; order Cypriniformes; family Gobionidae; genus Paracanthobrama; species Paracanthobrama guichenoti. The sequence goes on from CM031955.1 coordinate 6,780,602, forward strand.
GCAGCAGAAGCACATGTTTACAACACAGAGTCTAGCTCTGCGTTACAGATCAGATGAGGGATGTGGGGAGTAGAGGGTCACCTTGGCTCTTAGATGCCTGGCTCACCAAGCGGGGCAGAGTGGAGGAGCCATTATTACCGGCGGACTTCGCACTGGCCGAACTCCAGTTAGACAACTTCGAGGACCCTTTTGCTGAGGGCAGACCTGCAGAATTAAACAGAACCTGTTATACTTTTCTCCATGTTCATCTTTAGTCTTTAGTGTTGAGCTCGGTTTCGGCCGTGGCTCCTATTCTGTCAACCTGTCAATCAAACCAATCCCAGCGCTCCAGCTGTAAAACAGTGTGTGATTAGTCTCGACACACCGTCTCTGCCAGTGTTCATTTCAGTGACGAATAATGTGTCAACGTCCTTTTTTCAGTGTCGAAAATGAGATGAAACTAGTAAAAACCAGTGTTGGATGACTATGAGGGAAATCTACTGTAATTTTCATCAACGAATAAAAACGAGAGGGAAATGTTAGGGAGGGACGATTAGAGAGGAGATCCGGTCAGAACTGATGACCTGTGTAACGGATGAGCACACGTGCGGATCTAACGGCGGGAAAACACGGAGCGGTTGAGCTTCTCCAGGCTCACGCGACAGAGCAGCTCAATCCATGAACAACACACATTTATGACAGGTTATGTTTATGAACTAATCCTGAGGGATAATGACAGTGTTTACTTTGCCATGTTTATATAGGAATATGATTCAGACGGCTGTAACGATGCACATCTCCTCATCTGAACTACAACAAGGCATTTCAAAATAAGAGTCCTGGTGTATTTGAGCTGGTTTATAATTAAAGTCATACATTTTTGGTTATTAACTATTTAATTTAATTCCCATTTAATTCATAGTCTCTATAATAGTACATAATATAATATGGTTTGTCTGGATCAGACCCTATTCCTCTGGGAACGTGCAGAGCCTCTGAAGCCAAACTGCACTGATCTGGACCTTCAACCGTTGGTTCCCAATGAAGTCCATTATGTGGAGAAAAATCCTGGAGTGTTCCTCTACTTTTCGACTGAAGAAAGACATGAACATCTTGGATAAGACGGGAGTAAATTATCATTTTGAAGTGAACTCATCCTGTAAATAAAGTTCATGGAAACTCTTTCCTCCACTCAGCACGTCGCATTCGGTTACGGCAGTCAAAACTCTCCGAGATGATTCAATACTCCCATTGTTATACATGCATAAAAAGAGTCCGGTTTACACCTGGACGCTTCATGAGTTTTCTCTGGCTATCCGATCGCGATTAAAAGATCCCTCCGAAACGCTTTCAAGACCGATCGCTGAAAGACTTCAGGAGACGCATTCCAGACGAAACTGTCCACACATAAGCAAGCGTTGTAACACTTCGCCACAGAGGAGCGGAGTGTCCCTTTAGCAAGCCGACGCACAAACGGCACCAAAGAACCGCAGACGCTCAACACAATCATTAGAAGAAGTGAGACTTGATCTTACCAGTGCTGATGCCGCTCTCTCTCCTATTGCGGCCTTTGATCTTGAAATTCGCTGATGATACATAAAATGCAGCTCATATGTGATGCTTTCGTTGAACAGAACAGATATAACACACGAGGAGTCGAGCACGATCCCTTCTCTTTGAATACGGAGCAGGAAGCGACTCGCTCGGGATGCATATACGTGTTTGATATTATGATAGTTTTAAGCAATTAAAGATTATTAGAAGCCTGGTCTCTATCATATCCTGTTGCTCCATTAAACAGCGGTCTTTGCATTTTACATTATTTATCTTCTAAAAAAGGTAAAACAACGATGTCGGGCGATTTTGCCTATGATATTTTATATTTATAAATAAATTTAAACAATTTCTATTAGATATATACATTTATATCTTTCACAGACATTCAAAAAAAAAAATAAATAAAAAAAATAAAAAAAAATAAAAATAAAAATCGCACCCTTTTGAACGGTAGTGTATATAAATATAATTCTAATATATATTGTTTTTCCATGAATGTATTTTATATTTTGTAGTGTCAAATTATTTGCCTATAGTACTTCTCTGTATAAAATCAATCAATTCTCCCCGAATGTAAGTGTGTGTTTTCACACCTGAGGCGGGATGAGCGCTCTTCTCCTGGTGCGGGACCGTGGCTGTGCCGTCTGGGTAAGTGTGTTTGATGAGCAGGTCCTGTTTACTGGGGCCCCGGGGCATCGTGGAGGACTGGATGTAAGGGCCAACAGCCGCCACACGGGACACTCCTGTCTGCGGCGCCGTCTGTCCGTCTGGAGGCAACTATAGTGAGAATCAATCAACTGAGGTTAAAACACAACGTGTCAGATCTGGTCCCTATATAATATCTAATGCTCGCTCATTCTGCCTCAGCCACTTTGAATTTTTTAACCCCTAAATGCATACCGTGGGTCTTTAATGACCCGGGACGTCATTCACTACCCTCCTCCTCACTCATTTTTTAATGTTAGACATCAACCTTCTTAGTAGGTTCTCCTCAATTAGTTCATTATAAATAATATAACACGTAAAAAAATCAATTAATAGATTTTCCATTAATGTTTTGTTAAAGTTGTATAGGGTCGCTAACGACCCGAGGTGTGTAAGAGTACGTATACATTTTTCTGCACAACAATAATTGAATCTTTAATGACTGAATAAGTGCAATTCACCTTTATTCCACAAGGGTGACAATGTCTGATACGCAATGATGAAGAAACGTTTCACTAGGGCCCTAAAAAGCACCCAACCCTAGTCTTAAGATGCACAAAGTATAATAGGTGCTCACAGGAAGGTTCTCTTTCTGCTGTAGGGCAGCTTTCTTCTTCCACAGGCGATCTCTCAGTTCATTCACTCGTTTGTCCATGTTGGCCACCTCTTGGTTCCTCTTGTTCAGGTTCTCTCTCTGCTGCTGTAGTTTGGAGTTCTGCTCCAGGTTCAAGTTTTTCCTCATCTGGTGAACACACACACACACACACACACACACACACACACACACACACACACACACACACAGGTCAGATGCTGTGAACGGAGGTTGACCTAACGCTCTGAATCTCTGCCCGTACCTGCAGTTCCCTGTAGAGACGGTCCAGCTCGGCCACAGAGCTCTGGTTACCGTGAAGCGCATCCAGCTGCCCGTTCTTCAGGCTCTCCAGCTGTTTGCTCAGTTCTTCCACTTTAGCCACGGCCACGACCAGCTCTTTCTGCTTCTGGAGGAGGAGACCGTTCATCTGCTCGACCTGCTCAACTAAAGCAAGCACACCCAGCATCACTTCCACTGCAGGAGTGTTTGATCGTTCATTTAGCCAAGAATATTCAGGTATGAAAAAGATATGTGCAATATTTAGGATGTTTGCACCAAACACTTTCAAAACATATCAGCTCATAATTCACAAGACCAAAGCCACTAGCAAGGTTATTATAGTTAACTAAAACTATAACCATAAAATAAAACTAGATTTCCACGACGCGGCCTCTGTCGTGTCACTATATGAGGACATGAACTTCATCGCCAGAGCCGCTCTGAGACAGCCCGGCTCCGCCCTCCTACGTACTTCCGCTCAATTTTCATTTTCCCTCAGTACTCCGTCTGGGATTGCGGTATATTCTCTGATTTCTCCGGTCAAATTTGAACCGTTCCAATCAGGAAACAGAGGGAGTGGCTGAGAACGATGACGTTGATGTTGTGCGCTAGTTTGAGATGACAAACGTCACGACCAAACGTTAGCGATTGGTTATGGCAGATCCAGAGTGGCTCCCGACTTCAAGGAAGTGAACGCTCGTCCATGGAGAGTGTCCAGACTCTCTGGTAGGACCAGGCTAGCTCTGAGAGTACCTTCAGGAGCATTTACAGGTTTCATTTGAGAAAAACTACGGTCATAAACACACAGAAACTCAAAGCTTGGTTTGACGACACATATGTATTACTATTGTACAGTAGAATTTAGCTACGTCTAAATGTAATTATAATACTAACACTATTATGTAATAATAATAATAATAATAATAATAATAAAAAGAATGTAAGGAATAATCACACTTTTTCCTCCATGTTTTAATTTTAACAGTAAAGCTCTGGTGTGTTTGGCAAAAAAGATCGTTTAATTTCATGTAATTAAGGGAGTAAATTAAATTAAGTTATGCCGTCAGAAAACTAAAATACACAACACAATTTCTGGGAATTTCAAAGAAATGTAATTTGTTTTATTAAAACAGTTGCTTTTATGAATGTAATTAATTAGACATTCTTTTTGGTTATTAAAATTTAATTAAAGCATTCAAATGGAAGGCAGAAAACTGAGTTAAAATAAAACGATTAGAAAAAATAGCTTTTTAATAAATTGTTGCTAAATTGTTGTACAAGTTTCATGATTTCAATCAATTAGACATGCTTTCTGATTACTAAAAATGATTTAGCCATTAAAATGGAGCCCTAAAAAAAGTATATGGAAAAAAATAAAACAAAATTCATAGGGCCCTAATAAAACATACAAAATCTTAAAGGGGTCATGAAATTTATTTCTTTATTTGTTAATGAAGTTTTGCACCAAAAATAAAAATATAAATGTGGAAACTAATAACTATTTTCTACCCTCTGTCTGAAATGATCAGTTTTAAGGCGCGGCTCCTTTAAGGCTTGCCAGTAAACGTCCACTGTTATGATTAGCTAACGTCATAGAAAAAACGTATCAACGCCCACTCGCTAGTGCACGTGAGTTAGTGTTTTGAAAACATTATCCATGTAAACATTATTTTTTGGCGGTTCAAGTGAAGGCTGCTCAAATGTGTGTCACATCAACAGCAGCTTCGCTAGAGCTGCGGCGCTCACCGAGCTTCCCATTGCTGAGGCGCTTCTGCTCGACCTGCCCCTTCAGAGCGCGGACCATCTTCAGCTGCGCCTCCTGTTTCTCCACCGCGTCCCTCAGATGGAGGAGCTTCTTCTGCTCGGACGTCGTCTGCTGC
>CM031955.1:6790596-6833096 GCA_018749465.1 Paracanthobrama guichenoti
ATATATATATATATATATAGTTCCACCCAAATTCAATAGCATTTAATGTGAGGATACAAGTATTTGATGTGAGAAGCAGGGATTTACGCAACTTTAAAACCGCTTGGAAGCGCTCGATCCTCCGCGCGCTGTCGCCATCTTCCGGTGAAGAGCTGCAACATCCGCGCTTACAAACATTCTTCATAATATACCCCTTTGTGCTCAGCAGAACAAATAAATATGTACAGGTTTGAAACCACTTGAGGGCGAGTAAATGCTGACAGAATTTAAATTTTTGGGTGTACTGTCCCTTTAAGTGTATACCTGTTCACCACTACTGTCAGCTTCTAATTTGCATGTTGACTCTCCCACAATAGCACACATCTACAATATGAACATTTATTATATTTGTACACATGCATGAACAACTCAAACAGTACAGGATATTGTCTATGATAAATGACTATACATTGATTTCATTAGGTGTGTGTGACGTGTTTAACACACAATTATTTCATGGTGCAACACATGTTGAGTGAGTCTGGGAACATATGGAGACATTGGGTATTTGATATCTTATATGTCATACATAACAATAGAATAGGGGATTTATTTTACGGCCCCAAACCCCATGTGTTAAACATAGCTTTTTGTAGATAGTGTTTCTATAGAGTTCAGATTCGACCTCCACTGTGGAATAAGATCAGCTCTGGCTCTGTGATGATCACACAATACTAATACAATACTGGCTCGGTGTGTTTAATATGCCATATTCAGTCAAGTTTTTGATTTTTAATTAATTTTATTCACTGGTACTTATACATATATAATTTAGATTAAAATAAATTAATGAAATTCATGACAAAGACAAAACTTTTTCTAAAATATGATACATTTTTATATTTATTTTAAGATTTTATTACACATGAACTCAACTAATTTTTTTACTTTTAAATAACTTTCACCTTTTATGATTTATTGCTATTTATAGCAGTATTATTTTAGTTTTATCATATATATATATATATATATATATATATATATATGAGGCAATAACTGAATTTCAAATTAAGTTTAAGTTTTTCAACTAATAGCCTGTATATTTATGCTATTAGTTTCAGCTTAATAAAGTTAAAATAAATGTATTAATAGATTTAGTTAACGACAATGACCCTGGTTTATAGTTTTAGTAGAAACACCTGTCATGGCAAACGAGGCCACTGTTTACTGTAAAGTCTGTGAACTGGTGAGTGAGTCACTTGTTTGAGTCGGTTCTATTCAATGAATCAGTCAAAACGGTGTAAATCGGTTCGCGATTCAGTCTGAATCATTTGAACAGTTCACTCGCGCACTGAATCATTTGAACAGTTCACTCGCGCACTGAATCATTTGAACAGTTCACTCGCGCACTGAATCATTTGAACAGTTCACTCGCGCACTGAATCATTTGAGCCGTTTAAAACTATAGTACACAGAGTACAAAACCGCTGGATAAAGTGGAATATGTACCCTCGGAAACGAGCCTGAAAAGCGTCTTATATCGTTACATCCAGTGATGAAGAAAATCAAAAGCCTATTATCAGCCTGGGAGCAACTCCGCATTCTCAAAACAAAATGGTTAAAATAAACAAAAGAGCCCAGCACTTGGTGTCAAAAATGACCTTTATTATGTCTGTTCGGAAAGAACCATCATCAGTGCTGTAGGTTATCATCAGTAGTTTTGCGTGTTTGTTGTTACATGTAACGCACCGCGGTATTCTTTGAGCCATCGTGTACTGACTCAGTCCTGCCCGCAAACACTGGAATCTCAATCCAATATTCACTGACATATTTCAAAGCAAATCAGTTACTGAGACTCAATTACAGCATCATTTTCAGGATCCCAAGGCTGCGCCCGAGAAAAACAGTACAAGAGACGAGATACAACAGACGCTCGCTTTATCCCATGAGACCACGGCAGAGGATAATGAATGCCAGTGACGCAACAACATGGAGGATGTAAGTACATCAGGATTACATTCATACTATATAAAACGTACCTTTAGCGCTTGCAAAGTAGCCTACTTTTATACAGTTTGTGGCGAGGTTGGTGAGCGAGAGACGTGGGAGGAGCGAGCGAGACCGGTGCGTGATTGAGACTGAGGGTCACCTGCGAGACACACCGGTCTCGAGTGCTCTCACGAGGGAGCTCGGAGGCATACAAGGACGAGCGACACCGGTGAAGGACGAGAGAGGACCCTGGAGAGTTAGCTGGATTTGATTGTTGATGGTTTGGCATGATCTTGGATTGTTTGGTTCGTCGACGCTCATCCTTGTTGTCACGAGCAGGCTTATTTCATGTAAACAGGATTAGATTGCATCTTGTGGTGATATTAAAATCTGTCCCAGCCGCTGCTACTTTATTACCAGAGTTCATTACTGAACCAGGGGCAGTCATCATTTTAAATGATAAAAATGTATTTGAAAATAATAGTATAATGTTGTGTAAAAGGTGTGTAATACTATAGGTCACGGTGTAGTGCAGGCAGGAAGACGAATACAGATGAAGAACGTTTCAGACGTTTAATAACTCAAACTCAAGGAAGACAACAGCACAGTTACCAGACAAAGGGTGAGGAACAGAGATGAACTTAAATAGCAAACTGAACCGAGATGATTAACTAGACACAGCTGAACAGAACAGTACTAACGAGGGTAACCTAGGAAACTAAGACAAAAGGAACATGTGACATCAGAAACAGACTAAACATGTGACACAGCCACTTGATTGAGAGATTTATTTGTGATGGAATAATTACTTTATAATTGTATTGGAGTTTTACTCACGTTGTACAGTTATTCTGAGCCGTGCATTAATTTGAGTGATGACGGATATTATGGGATGGCTTGATGCAGCGCAGGAGAAGCAGAGAACTTGATCTTGACCCTTAAGAAACTTTAATTAATGCTGTCACGCAACAAATCTGCTTCAAATTGACTTAAATTAAATGAATTGCTAATTACAACATTGATATAAAAATGTAAAGTGTGTACAGATACTATAAAATCATGAATATAAATAATTGGGAATCATGTTTAAAAAAAACATTTATCATTTATCTATTATAACTTTTATATTGGTTTGGCCATATGGCTGTACAGAAATTCATGTTTTTTCTTTTCTTTTAATTTGTCACGTTTTTTGCAAGGTGGCTTTTTGAATTATATGATGTCATTACGTTGTCTTGACGCCAGCCGATCACTGATCGTGGTCTCTTCAGGGAATACAGGAACGTGCAGTAATCTCAGATAACTTAATCCAGATGTTTTAATCCAATCCACAAATTAGTTTGAAGAACCAAATTAGCCAGAGATCAGTTATCCCGATTAGAAGATCTGGGATCTGTCAAATCATCTCAGATGTGTTAAGCGAGCTACGAAGAACGGACCCCAGGGCTGGACTTGTTTTTGTTTTTGTTTTATTATGTGTGTGCGTGGCAGTCGTCTGTGAGGGGCTGCCCGCGTTACTTTCGTTTTGTTTATTTATTTATTAAAGTCTTTTAAATGTTCGCCGGTTCCTGCCTCCTTCTTCCCATATCAACGAACTGTTACACAGTTTTTTCCACGCTAAATTTTATAAAATACTTTTATTGTATCTTTTGTTGAATCTGTATCTGCCATACTTTTAAAGCTGACAATAAACCAATATCAGCAGCACATTTAAAAAAAAAAAAAAAACTTGTACCACAATTATTGGCACCCTTAGAAATAATTGTGTGAACTTAACGGAGGTGTATTCATGCTTTAGGAACAGTTCACACAATACATTTCTCCATTCCACCGCACTACATTACCATTGATTTTCTGTGTAAACGCACTAGACGGATGTCTCTGACCGCTGTGCTCGCGTCTTGCACATGACACAGCGCTCTTAAAACACAGCGCTCAAAAGTTAAAAGAAGTTAATTTTCTCCAGCCATTAATGATGCCTGTCATTAATGTTCATCACAGAACAAAGGAAACAACAATAACTGTAGCTTCAATAAGGCATAATCTATATTTAATGTATTATTTATGCAGTGCAGACTGTTTGATAGCTTTATTATTATCAAATATGTATATTACATTTAATCATTTAGCAGATGCTCCTATCCAAAGCGACTTATCGAAGCAGATTATATTGATATATTGATTACATATGAAGGCCACGGGTAAATATGACATTTATTATAATGGGTTTATGTGAAGATTGTTTTAAGTTTGCTTATATCCCGTCCTCGTCGTTTGATGTGTTCGAGGGCGCCTGGCAAGGCCGTTTGAAGTATCTTCTCTTCAAAATGGCGCTGCCGTGTTCGGTCGCTGTTCAGGTCGCTCCGCGAAGACTGTGCTTTTATTTACTATTTTACTTTCTTTTACTCTCAGTTTTTACAAACTTATCAACTGCATTGATCTGCTATGACAGCAAAACTCTTTTGGACATTGGTTACCTCTACACTGGACTGCTTCAGGACACTTTCGCCGATCCTCTGTGGCCATCTGAGATCCTTCGGAATGCCGAGTTGAACAATGGCCAGACGAGTCAACGGCGAAGAATCAAGAAACACCGTGGGAAACGCACTGGTATCCGTAACAGACTGAGGAAAAGGGCATTCAGCCCTCCCCTCCCGAGCATTCTTCTAGCAAATGTTCAATCCTTGGAGAATAAGATGGACGATCTTAGAGCCAGGATAAGTTTTCAACGGGACATGAGAGACTGTAATATCTACTGTTTGTCCGAAACATGGCTCACGCCCGCGGTCCCGGACACAGCTGTGACGCCGTCTGAGAACTTCTCTGTTTTTCAGATGGACAGAACAGCCGAGGCCGGTAAATCCAAAGGCGGTGGAGTATGCTTCATGATCAACAAGAAATGGTGCGATCCCAGGAACATCACCATTCTCTCGCGGTCCTGCTCGTCTCATCTGGAACATTTAACAATCATTTGCCGTCCATTCTATCTGCCGAGGGAGTTTTCTGCAGTTGTCGCGACCGCGGTCTACATTCTCCCACAGGCAGACACAGGGCTGGCTTTATCTGCCCTTCATGATGCTGCCAGCGGCATCATAAACAAACACCCCGATGCTGCGTTCATTGTCGCGGTCGATTTTAACAAAGCAAACCTAAAGAAAGTCCTGCCAAACTTTCACCAGCACGTCTCCTGTCCTACACGAGGAGCAAACACGCTGGATCATTGCTACTCTCTGTTTAAGAACGCCTATAAAGCGCGGTCACTTCCAGCGTTTGGCAAATCGGATCATGCCGCCATTTTCCTCACTCCCGAATACAAACAAAAGCTCGTTCAGGAACCCCCGGTGAGGCGGGAAGTTAAGCGTTGGTCAGCCCATTCAGAGACCGCGCTACAGGCAGCTCTGGATGATGCTGACTGGGACATGTTCCGAGCGAGTTCAGCTGACGTAAACGAGTTCACAGAAGTGGCGCTTTGCTTCATCAACACGCTTACAGAGCAAGCCACACAAACAATAACAATAACGTCCTTCTCAAATCAGAAACCGTGGGTGGACAATTAAATCCGCGCTGCAGTGAACACACGCACTGCCGCTTACAACGCCGGTCTCCATTCAGGGAATATGAATGAATACAGATCGTCCTGCTATGCTCTCAGACGAGCAGTTAAAGCCGCAAAGCTCCGTTATAAAGACCGAGTGGAGTCTCATTTCCAACTCAACGACTCGTGGCGCATGTGGCAAGGTCTGAGGTCCATCTGCTCGTTTGGATCTAAATCCTCTGCAGTGGGGAGCGCTGACCCGTTGCTTGTGAACGAGTTAAACTCTTTCTACACTCGCTTTGACTGTAACCGCGGCAATGCGACTCCGCCAAGTGGCGCGTTAGAGGAAATTACTCAGAGCAGCAACAATCACGTGATCTCTGTCTCAGAGGATGAAGTTCGGAGAGCACTCAAGTGTGTGGACGTCAGGAAAGCTGCCGGGCCGGATGGTATTTCAGGTCATGTTCTGCGGTCCTGTGCTAATCAGCTCGCCGGGTTGTTTACATCTATCTTCAATGAGTCCCTCGCTACATCTGTGGTCCCCACCTCCTTCAAAAAATCCACCATCATCCCTGTCCCTAAGAACAGTAAACCCTCTTGCCTAAATGACTATCGTCCAGTGGCTCTCACGTCTATAGTCATGAAGGTCTTTGAGAGACTCATTAAAAACACCATTTGCTCCTTCATTCCTGACACTTTGGACCCTCTTCAGTTTGCCTATCGTCCCAATAGATCGACAGAAGATGCCATCTCTCATGTCCTCCACTCCTCCCTCACTCACATCGACAGCAAAAGTGGGAACTACGTAAGGCTGCTATTTATTGACTATAGCTCAGCCTTTAACACCATAGTTCCCATCAAGCTAACCTTCAAACTCTTGGATCTCGGCCTGAATCCTTCTCTCTGCCACTGGATTGAGGACTTCCTCACTGGCAGGCCTCAGGTGGTGAGAGTAGGCCAGTCCACCTCCACCTCCATCACCCTGAGTGTGGGAGCTCCACAGGGCTGTGTCCTGAGTCCCCTGCTCTACTCTCTCTACACACATGACTGTTTGTCCACACACAGCTCCACCTCTATCATCAAATTTGCTGATGATACTGTTGTCCTGGGTCTCATTTCCAACAACAATGAGACGGCATACTTGGACGAGGTGGAGCATCTAACATCATGGTGCCAGGACAACTGTCTCTCTCTGAATGTTGGCAAGACCAAAGAAATGATTGTGGACTTCAGGAAGAGACAGCAATGGACATACTCCCCTCTCATGATCAGCGGGTCACCAGTAGAGAGAGTGAGCAGCTTCAAGTACCTGGGTGTAAACATCTCCGAGGACCTGACCTGGACTGCTCACATTCAGACACAGGTGAAAAAAGCCAGGCAAAGACTGTACCACCTGCGCCAGCTGAGGAAATTCAGGGTTTCACCAGCTATCCTGAAAACTTTCTATTTAGGGGCGATAGAAAGTGTACTAACTCAGTGCATCACAGCGTGGTATGGGAACAGCACCAGTCATGACTGCAAAGCCCTGCAAAGAGTCGTGCACTTATCCGAGCGTATCTCAGGGTCAGCTCTCCCGTCTCTGCAGGACGTCTACACCAAATGCTGCAAAGGTAGAGCTACTAAGATCATCAAGGACTCTAATCACCCTGCAAACCCTCATTTCACGCTGCTGCCATCTGGTAAGCGCTTCCGAAGCCTGATGGCCAAAACTGAGAGACTCACGAGGAGCTTCTTCCCCCAGGCCATCAGACTCCTGAACTCAGTCACTTAAGATCACGTGACTTCACTTCAGGATATACATACTGACATTGCACTGCACTTTCTGTTCTCGTTGTTACTGTGTAACAACCTGTTATAAACCTGTTTGCACATTATACTCTTATACATTTGTTAACCACATATTTATAAGTCTACAGTTTACTCACTGCACAGTTTACCTCACTTATTTTATTCCACTTCTTTATTCTTATTTTTTTTACTTTTTTCTTCTACTTGATTATTTATAATTCTACAGATATACACTCACCTAAAGGATTATTAGGAACACCATACTAATAGTGTGTTTGACCCCCTTTCGCCTTCAGAACTGCCTTAATTCTACGTGGCATTGATTCAACAAGGTGCTGAAAGCATTCTTTAGAAATGTTGGCCCATATTGATAGGATAGCATCTTGCAGTTGATGGAGATTTGTGGGATGCACATCCAGGGCACAAAGCTCCCGTTCCACCACATCACAAAGATGCTCTATTGGGTTGAGATCTGGTGACTGTGGGGGCCATTTTAATACAGTGAACTCATTGTCATGTTCAAGAAACCAATTTGAAATGATTCGGGCTTTGTGACATGGTGCATCATCCTGCTGGAAGTAGCCATCAGAGAATGGGTACATGGTGGTCATAAAGGGATGGACATGGTCAGACACAATGCTCAGGTAGGCCATGACATTTAAACGATGCCCAATTGGCATTAAGGGGCCTAAATTGTGCCAAGAAAACATCCCCCACACCATTACACCACCACCACCACCAACCTGCACAGTGGTAACAAGGCATGATGGATCCATGTTCTCATTCTGTTTACGCCAAATTCTGACTCTAGCATCTGAATGTCTCAACAGAAATCGAGACTCATCAGACCAGGCAACATTTTTCCAGTCTTCAACTGTCCAATTTTGGTGAGCTTGTGCAAATTGTACCCTCTTTTTCCTATTTGTAGTGGAGATAAGTGGTACCCGGTGGGGTCTTCTGCTGTTGTAGCCCATCCGCCTCAAGGTTGTGTGTGTTGTGGCTTCACAAATGCTTTGCTGCATACCTCGGTTGTAACGAGTGGTTATTTCAGTCAAAGTTGCTCTTCTATCAGCTTCAATCAGTCGGCCCATTCTCCTCTGACCTCTAGCATCAACAAGGCATTTTCGCCTACAGGACTGCCGCATACTGGATGTTTTTCCTTTTCACACCATTCTTTGTAAACCCTAGAAATGGTTGTACGTGAAAATCCCAGTAACTGAGCAGATTGTGAAATACTCAGACCGGCCCGTCTGGCACCAACAACCATGCCACGCTCAAAATTGCTTAAATCACCTTTCTTTCCCATTCTGACATTCAGTTTGGAGTTCAGGAGATTGTCTTGACCAGGACCACACCCCTAAATGCATTGAAGCAACTGCCATGTGATTGGTTGATTAGATAATTGCATTAATGAGAAATTGAACAGGTGTTCCTAATAATCCTTTAGGTGAGTGTATATATATATATATATATATATATATATATATATATATATATATAGTATATATTTTTATCCTATTTCTATTATAATTTCCTCCTTGTGTTTTTAACTGTGAATTTGCACTGTCCATGGAGCGGACCTGTTTACATTTCACTGCCGGTTGTATATTTTGTATAGAACTGTGTATGACAAATAAAACTCTTGAATCTTGAATCTTGAATCTCTGTACGTGGATAGGAGGCATCGCTGGACTCTGAACGTGGGCAGGAGGCATCGCTGTACTCTGGACGTGGATAGGAGGCGTCTCTGGATGTGGACAGGAGGCGTCGCTGGACTCTGGATGTGGACAGGAGACACTGCTGGACTCTGGATGTGGACAGGAGACGCCGCTGGACTCTGGACGTGGACAGGAGACGCCGCTGGACTCTGGACGTGGACGGGGACAGGAAACATTGCTGGACTCTGGACGTGGACAGGAAACGCTGCTGGACTCTGGATGTGGACAGGAGATGCTGCTGGACTCTGGATGTGGACAGGAGATGTCGCTGGACTCTGGATGTGGACAGGAGATGTCGCTGGACTCTGGAGGTGGACAGGAACGCTGACTCTGGATGTGGACAGGAGACGCTGCTGACTCTGGATGTGGACAGGAAATGCTGCTGGCTGATGTGGACTGAGATGTCGCTGGACTCTGGAGGTGGACAGGAAACGCTGCTGGACTCTGGATGTGGACAGGAGACGCTGCTGGACTCTGGATGTGGACAGGAGATGTCGCTGGACTCTGGACGTGGACAGGAGATGCTGCTGGACTCTGGATGTGGACAGGAGATGCTGCTGGACTCTGGATGTGGACAGGAGATGCTGCTGGACTCTGGATGTGGACAGGAGACGCTGCTGGACGTCGGTGTGACAAACGGTACATGACAAACCAGGAAAGATTAAAGAATCCAAACCAAAGTAAAAAATATGGATGGTACTATAATGTTATACTAAAATTAAAACAATGGGGGGGGAAAGCTGTAGAAAGAAAAAAAGCACACAGAATAATGTAATGTTTTTTTGTAATTGCACCTTTGAACGATTACATGATTGTGGCATCCGTAATTGTAATCAATTACAAATTTTATTAATTGTACAGCCCTAATTGCATGTTCAGATATATTCAGTTATTAGACTTCCAGTGGCTATTCAATGGTAAAATGAGTGCAGAAGTGTATTTTGGAAATGAGATCCGGTGGATGATGTAGTTTAGCTGCTTGTTTTGAGTTTGAGTTAGTGTAGAGAAATGCATGTAACAAACTTTGGCCATGTAATGTCATCCACAAGGGGGAGCAGTGGAGGAATGTGTGTGAGGTAAATCAGATGCTAAGTGTGGAGAAGTCTTTTCAGCGTATCCTTTTGTCCGGAAAAACCTTTCATTAGGATGGACACATTGTTATTGTTATTGTTGCTGACACTTTACATTTGAAGGGTATGCAACATTATGGCATAATGTTCTTTGCACTGTAAAAACATTTTGGTTGTGTCTGACGCACAAGAACACCAATAAAACCCAATATGGCTGGAGTGCATTACCTTTTAACATGCTTAAATCATACTATGGTTTTATTCGAATTCATCCCTACAGAGAAAGTCATTGGCATATTTTCATTAGTGGTTTAATTTTCACTATGATATCCACAATTTCTGCTGTAGTGTGAGTGTATCTGTGAAGCGCTGGACGATGAATTAATGTTGCAAAACCATAGCATATCATGGCATTCTTTTTTTATGGCATTCACTCTTTCAAAAACAATGACTGTTGTTGAATAGTTCTTGTGAAAGAGATACAGAGAAAACTTCAAATGAAAGTATAATGCATGATCTATGTCATCATTAGAGGCATTGAAATGACTGTCCAAACAAACAAGATTGCTCTGATTTTTCTCTCTCGCTCCCTTCAGCCAACGTTTGGATTTCAATGAAGAAGTCAAGCGACAAGCAAACAAAAAAAAAGTCTGCATGCTTTCCACAAAGGCTGTGTCATTTTGCTCTCTGCATTGCTAACCTTCCCCCATCCCAAAGCATGATTATACAGCGCTCTTTTGGGGAGGGGAGGGCCGGTGGGGGGTACGGACCCCTCCCCGGGCCACTCTCTTCGCAGGGGCCTTTGCCTGAGGACGGGCTGCGGCGGCGGCGTGCCATGTGCCGTCTGAGCCGGAGAGAGAGAGAGGGGAGTTTAAGGTTCTGGCAGGGGTGGGGGAGAGGATAGGGAGGGGTGCGATAGAGAGAGAGAGAGAGGGTAGGGGGTGGGAGGAGTCCGGGAACTGCTATTTGTAGATCCTTGTGATGGATTACTGCCGTGTGTGTGTGTGTGAAGAGAGGATAGAGATTTTTTGTTCCTTTGCTGCTCCGTATCCCCTTTCTTTTTGAGCAGAGCACTGAGGCAGGAGCGCGTTACGCACACAAGCCGTGAAGCAACTCCTCCAACAAGAGGAAAAGGAGAGTTTGTGCAGAAAGTGAAGGAGCCGCTTTTTTTTCCTCTCTCCTCGCGTTCTGGGAACAGGAGAGCGGTGGCCTGAGTGCTCGTGTCTCAAAGATCATGCCTGCGAGAGGAGGATACTCTGTGGGCAGGCTGGTGGAGGCGTGCGTCCGGATCCTGCTGCTGTGCGAGGCTGCCGCGGCGTGCCCTGCGCTCTGCACTTGCAGCGGCACCACAGTGGACTGCCACGGGCTGGGGCTCAAAACCATGCCCAGGAACATACCCCGAAATGCAGAGAGGCTGTGAGTACACACTTCACGTCCGTCTGCATGTGCATAGGTGTTTGGGGAGGGTGGGGGGTCTGCATCATTACCGGGAGGAATTGAATGAGAACAATAGCTGAAGGAGGCACTGGACAGGTACGTGATGCGTACGTATGTTGACACGGGAGGAGGGAAACTTCAGCTCTTGAGAACTTTCCCTTCTCCTTTCACTCCTTCCACTTTCAAATGAGATGATATTTACTGAGCCTCTGTAGGGTTTAGTCATTCTCTAAAATGCAGTCTCTGATGAATTATGCATGAAATACATTGAATTTCAAGGCCCAGCTAGTTTACTAGAATTTAATGCAAACTACATCAGCCGCAAGAGAGTTTGCTGGGGTTCATTGTGTGGAAGTTCGAAACAATCTTATCAAGTAGTCACATTAGAGACAAGGCATGGGTTAGGGGTGAGTATGTGCCATGATCGACTGACTCGAGCCACACGTCTGATCATTGGGGGTGGATGAACAAAACGAATCTCTTTGCTCTTGTCAAGGGGCATTTCTATCACACCCAGCCTTCAGGATGCCTTTGATTGATTCTGTAATGACTGTGTGTTCAGGAAGTGTGAAAATCACACTCCCCTCCCTATTTCTCCCAGGATTCCCCATTAACCCACAGTTCAGACCTGACACACGTGCTCACGCACCATCACATCTGAGAATTTGAATTTTTTAACCGTGTGCATGTGCCAGACAACAAAAGTACGTAGAGTTGCTCACTGATATCAACTGTTTACAGCAGACAGATTATTTAATGCGCTCTGAGGCTCTCTGTTCTTTAAATGAATAATCTCCATCATTTCATATGTACCCCGCGTTCGTCTCCAGACGTCCAGAGACTCGACCCTTCTTATTTTATCTATGCTAGTGCATCTATTTATACGCGCTTCGGAAGCCGCTGTGCCCGAGATCAAACGCCGCTGATGAGCGATCTGATTGAGAATTCTCTTTAAACTCGCAGTATCGGGCCGCTCGCGCTGTGAACTCCAGCTCTGATGTACTCAAGAATTCTCCATGCAGGCCAAATGTCCCCGTGAGCTTCCACTGATTGCTTATTGATTGTCTGGAATGTGGACGGCGGCTCAGAGCGAGAAACACTATAGGCTCTGCTGCCGCTGGATCCCAGCGATAAATCTCATAACCAATATAAGATTAGCTCTTGAATGAGGAGCTTTTATCTCGTGAGAGGTCTTTGTGATGGCAGTCACATACAGTACAGATGAGTATGTTTATGTGGGAGATAGTTCTTATATGTCTTAAACTTAGATCACTTGCTTTGTTTCCGAAACAGGGATTAAAATGTTGCAAATTCTTCTTGGTTCGGATCGCTTCCACAAGATGGGCAAAAATTTGTTAATACAAGTCATGTGCGAGAAAACTGTCCTCTCATTGGTCAGCTTTACCTTCACACAGCACTGTTGAGCAATTAAAGCCCATAAACTTTGGTATTTTTATGTGTTTTGGACAGCTGTTCTGAAATATGTTTGTCCGACCAAATTTCAATCAGGCAGGTTAACCCAAGATTCGTTTTGAGAGGCATTAGCAAAAAAAAACCAAAAAAAAAAACGCAGCTGCTTTTCACAAGATGTATGTAATAACCCAATCATACATTGTGATAAAATCTGGTCCATTGGGTCAGATTGCTTTCTCACCACAATGCGAACCACTCCAGAGTTCGTTTTCAAGTGTGTTGAGACCATCTCGTTCAAGACAGATTGTTTTTGGCACAGATTTGAGCCCGGATTCACACCGTGTATGGCAAAACAAACCGAACTGAAGGAGAACACGTGCCAAAACAATCACTTCAGACGAGCCAGATGTGAAAGCGCTCTCAGTATCCAGATGTAATGGAGCATTCAATAGGCATGTTTAAATGCTTTGGCTTTCCCCAATTTAAATCTAACAGGGATGCACCGATATGAAAAATTTGGCCAATACCGATAACCGATAAATCTTTATATTTGAAAGCCGAAAAAACTATACATTGGCCGATAAATCTAAATCCAAATTTGTATATAATTTTTGAGAGCCTGATTACAAAAACAAAAGCCCCACCATTGAAAGCCATGATTTAATAAAGAAGCACACAATTATAATTTTATGTAGCTGATATGACAGACTTGAACTGTATTTTCCTTCAGTTTCAATCATATTTCAAACAATTCAAAACCATCATGGCGAAGTGTTTCTGAAGGAAACAATCCATTATTTATCGGCTTTAATATATCGGCCAAATTTTCTTACCGAGCTGATAACGATAATATTACAAAAACATTTAGCGGTTGATACTGACGTGGTGGCTGATATATATCGTGCATCCCTAATATCTAATTAAGTAACAAATAAACACGATTGGCCTAATGCCAACATTATGAAAATGAATAATGTTGGGAATAATCTAATGATGGAGCTTGTTGATTAACCTCTTCTTGACCTTTCGCTTGCAACTCTATGATGAAGTTTCCGGGTGGCCTTGTGAACATCTCTACCTGAGGACTTCCAGTGATGGATCAGACTCATTAAAGCTCCATAACTGCCCAGCATGCCCTGCTTTACAGCATCAAAGGCTTTCCCTGAAATGTGCTTTTTCTCTTTTAATTCATTAGCTGGTTAATGACTGGTGTTCCCCCTGTAACTCAACTGTGTTATGGCAGAAACGGCTGTGGCACTGTGCCAGTAGTAGCATTTGCTCTTTAAACTCACATCACAGTCAGGTTTTCAGTGGATTGAACAAGCTGTAATGAGCGCTTTATGTTTTACCGTGTTCGTTAGAGCTGTGCTTGATGACTCGCATACGTTCCTGCAAGGTACAGATTATAGAGAAGCAGTCATTTCATATTTCTATAAAAGCCAGTTTAAAATTATGTTAACAAAAATGTTAATTAAAATAACTTTATTTTCATTTTCACCACTTTGGTATAAATTGCAGGTTTAAAGGGCTTTATAAATAAATGAGACTGCAGGAGACGGTAACAAAGCAATAGAGTTGACATGAAGACAAAATCAAACTGAAGTACTAACTAATGTTAATCATTTAAGCTGCTCTTCTTCAGACAACAAACCCTTCTTGGGTAAAAATAGTGAGCTGTGAGTAAGGGTTTATTTATGGATATAGCACTGAAGGTTAAATAGTTTCACATTTATAGACATTTAGCTACACATTTGTAATTGTATAACCTAGTGCATGACTTTTTTGATGGTGTTAAAAAAAACATGTGGAGCATTTGAACTTTCCAACTTGGCTGATTAGGCCGTTTACATCTGGAGCTAAGATGCTTTAGCCTATGGATAGCTTCTACATCAGTCCTGGATGCACAGCCTTTGACATCAACAACAGAAGAAATGTGAAGCATCATCCTTGTGAAACAGCAGACATTAGTGTACTTTTACAAAGAGTAATCATTACAGACACAATATGCTATTGTGCTGTTTCCCTTCTTCATCTTTAGTGTGTGATGTTCCTGTTTCAGCATGAAAAAGCTCTGCAAAGTTCCAGTTCTTCTCTCTATCAGTGTTCCTGAACTCCTGAAACGCCTCCACTGTAGTCTTGAGTTTTCTTCAGGAGCCAACACGTCACAATATTCCTCGTTATAATAATTAATATGCAGAATAAAGGGGCGGGGCCTGGTTGAGTTAGTTAGTAGTGTGTTGAAAGGATTTGTAATTACACATTTGTAATGAATGTAATGAAGTGACCTATTTTGGGTTTTCGACCCAATAATTAAGAACCGATTCTCTAAAGAAGTGTGAAGTTTGGGTTCTTCAGTGGAATTCAGCTGTAAAATGTCCTTGTGGAACCTTTATTTTTAGAGCACTTAAATGTTTTTAGCTATTAATATTTAGCTATATAACAATTATTAATTCAGTTAAAATGTAATATTTAAATTAAAGCTAGACAGGAAGTTAGCCTTGAACAAACCAAGTCAAGTCACCTTTATTTATACAGCGCTTCAAGTCCAATTGTTTCAAAGCAGCTTCACATTGTTAACAGGAAAATAATGCAACAGAATTTGTACAGCCGTTCTGGTGAAACGGTGATGTTATCCAGCTCATTTCAGTATCATATAGTGTCAATGCGGGCAGATCGGGAATATAGATGAGATTTAGGAGTCCCCAACTGAGCAAGCCCAAAGCCAGAGGCAACGGTGGCAAGGAACCAAAACTCCTTCAGGGCCAGAATGGAGAAAAAAACCTTGGGAGAAACCAGGCTCAGTCGGGGTGCCAGTTCTCCTCTGGCCGACGAACAAACAGTGTATGATTATAATTCTGGCAACATAGCAGGTCTTAATTCATATTAGGCAAATAGATATTCGTAAGATTATTCGAAAGATTGGAGTCATCACGCCGGAGACGGGTTTAATGAGGATGTCGTGTCGATGCAGCATTTACGGGGGGAGTTTATTTGACACGCTCTCTGCAGACACTTCAGGGATGAGTTGGTCATGTCCAGGCGCAGGTCCACCATCTGATCTGGATACGGCCCAGATCCGGCTGACTGCAGTAAACCTCGGGATAAACAGAGAGACTCACATTAGCGTAGATGCCATTCTTCTTATGATGTAACGAGTACATCAGGTGTTATGGGAAGTGTTCCCGGTTCCGGCTGACCTAGTTAATGCAGCCTAACAATCATTTACTGATTTGAATAATAGAGATTGATAATGTTTTATGTGTAAGCCATAGTAAAGAGATGCGTTTTTAGTCTAGATTTAAACTGACAGAGTGTGTCTGCTTCCCGAACAATGCTAGGAAGACTGTTCCAGAGTTTAGGCACTAAATAGGAAAAGGATCGACCGTCTGCAGTTGATTTTGATATTCTAGGGATTATCAACTGGCCAGAGTTTTGAGACCGCAATAGACGTGATGGAGTATAATGCGTTAAGAGTTCGCTCAAATACTGGGAGCTAAACCATTTAGTGCTTTGTAAGTAATAAGCAAGATTTTAAAATTTATACGATGTTTAATAGGAGCCAGTGCAGTGTTGACAGAACCGGGCTAATATGGTCATACTTCCTGGTTCTAGTAAGAGCTCGAGCTGCTGCGTTTTGGATCAGCTGGAGTTTGTTTATTAAGTGAGCAGGGCAACCACCCAGTAAAGCATTACAGTAATCTAGCCTTGAGCTCATGAACCCATGAATTGTGATTTAACCAGCATTAAATCACGCCTGACAATAATTTACTAATAATTTAATAATAACACATTTAATTTATTTGCTCATTCTTACTGAAATGTTTCTGATATTTGATTCCCTCTTATGCTAAAATCCTCAATTCATGCATTTTTAGTTTATATTTTGTCGTTTTGCTTTTGGCAGGGTTATATCTAGTTTAGTTGTATTTTTGTTACACGACAGCTGTGTACTAAAAACAAAAATGTTTTTCCCTTGCTTTTTTCACATACAGACGATCCCTGTTCACGCAGATCTGCAAAATGACTCAAAATTACGTATTTAATACTTGTAATTAGTAGAAATTCTGGTGGTGTAGCATCAAAATAAAGTGTTAGCAGATATTAACTAACCAGACAGTTTACTAATTCTCTAATGACTGCTAGTTGACATGTAGTTGCAAAGTTACTGGTAATTAGTACAAACACGATTCCACAAAAGTTGGGACACTGTACAAATTGTGAATAAAAAAGTAATGCAATAATTCAAAGTTCTCATAAACTTATATTTTATTCACGATAGAATATAGATAACATATCAAATGTTGAAAGTGAGACATTTTGAAATGTCATGCCAAATATTGGCTCATTTTGGATTTCATGAGAGCTACACATTCCAAAAAAGTTGGGACAGGGAGCAATAAGAGGCCGGAAAAGTTAAATGTACATATAAGGAACAGCTGGAGGACCAATCTGCAACTTATTAGGTCAATTGGCAACATGATTGGGTATAAAAAGAGCCTCTCAGAGTGGCAGTGTCTCTCAGAAGTCAAGATGGGCAGAGGATCAGCAATTCCCCCAATGCTGCGGCCAAACATACTGGAGCAATATCAGAAAGGAGTTTCTCAGAGAAACACTGCAAAGAGTTTGAAGTTCTCATCATCTACAGTGCATAATATCATCCAAAGATTCAGAGAATCTGGAACAATCTCTGTGCGTAAGGGTCAAGGCCGGAAAACCATACTGGATGCCCGTGATCTCCGGCCCTTAGACGGCACTGCATCACATACAGGAATGCTACTGTAATGGAAATCACAACATGGGCTCAGGAATACTTCCAGAAAACATTGTTGTGAACACAATCCACCGTGCCATTCGCCGCTGCCGGCTAAAAACTCTACAGGTCAAAAAGAAGCCATATCTAAACATGATCCAGAAGCGCAGGCGTTTTCTCTGGGCCAAGGCTCATTTAAAATGGACTGTGGCAAAGTGGAAAACTGTTCTGTGGTCAGACCAATCAAAATCTGAAGTTCTTTTTGGAAAACTGGGACGCCATGTCATCCGGACTAAAGAGGACAAGGACAACCCAAGTTGTTGTCAGCACTCAGTTCAGAAGCCTGCATCTCTGATGGGATGGGGTTCATGAGTGCGTGTGGCATGGGCAGCTTACACATCTGGAAAGGCACCATCAATGCTGAAAGGGATATCCAAGTTCTAGAACAACATATGCTCCCATCCAGACGTCGTCTCTTTCAGGGAAGACCTTGCATTTTCCAACATGACAATGCCAGACCACACACTGCATCAATTACAACATCATGGCTGCGTAGAAGAAGGATCCAGGTACTGAAATGGCCAGCCTGCAGTCCAGATCTTTCACCATAGAAAACATTTGAGCATCATAAAGAGGAAGATGCCACAAAGAAGACCTAAGACAGTTGAGCAACTAGAAGCCTGTATTAGACAAGAATGGGACAACATTCCTATTCCTAAACTTGAGCAGCTTGTCTCCTCAGTCCCCAGACGTTTGCAGACTGTTAGAAAAAGAAGAGGGGATGCCACACAGTGGGAAACATGGCCTTGTCCCAACTTTTGTGAGATGTGTTGATGCCATGAAATTTAAAATCAACTTATTTTTCCCTTAAAATTATAAATTTTCTCAGTTTAAACATTTGATATGTCATCTGTGTTGTGTTCTGAATAAAATATTGAAATTTGAAACTTCCACATCATTGCGTTCTGTTTTTATTCACAATTTGTACAGTGTCCTGACTTTTTTGGAATCGGGTTTGTAGAAATTCTGTTGGTGGACCATCAAAATAAAGTGTTGGCAGATATTAAAACAATCAAGTCTAATGACTGCAAGTTGACATGTAGTTGCAAAGTAACTCATAGTAGAATGTCTAAAGTGGACCATCGAAATAAAGCATCACTGATATTTCCTGGTAGAGTTTCTTGAGAACGTTTGGCACCAAGTGCTTCGAGAGCAGATCAGATCTCACAAAGACTGAACTACAAAACAATAATACGCGGAGCATCTACACATCAGGAGATCCGGCCACGGCTGATGAATAGCAGCCCATTATTTCTGTCCCTGTGCCGGTGCACCTGTGTATACATCTGTCTGCAATCTCTCTGTCTCTGTTTTGCTGTGCTCCCAGGAGTGGTCATTAGAACCAATAGAAAGTGCATGACTTTGTATCCAGTATTCATGGGAGATTTGTGTGTGCGAGTGTGATTGGGGACGAGGTTTACAACAAAAAAAAAACATATGTTCCCAATAATGAGCAGACATTTGCGAAGAACCCACACAGTATTTTTCAGCAGTAAACTCTACATTTTATATATATATATATATATTCTAACTTCAGAATATTATGTGCCATCCAGTCATCACACATCATTCTTCAGAGTTGAAATCATATTTATCCACCTCGTAAGTCATTACAGCAATGATATAGCCATACCTGGATTGAAAATAAATGTACCCATAACTCCTGTTTCTTTTTCCAGGGAGCTGAATGGAAACAACCTCACTCGCATCAACAGAAATGACTTTTCTGGACTCAAGTATCTTCGAGTTCTGTGAGTTGTTCAACATTTATACATACTTCACATTTTGTATATAAATATGTGATAATCATCTTCAGATGCTTCAGAATAAGAGCAGATGCTTCTGTTGCATGAGTCGGTTCTTTCTTTCTTTCTTTCTTTCTTTCTTTCTTTCTTTCTTTCTTTCTTTCTTTCTTTCTTTCTTTCTTTCTTTCTTTCTTATTAATGCATTATTTAATATCTCATTGTTAGTTCACATGAGCTCATTTACAACTTTTGATTTTGATAATGTTTTAGTAAATGTTGCTGCACATTACAGCCAGTTCATTCCTAATGTGTTTCCAAGGGAACTCTCTTCACAGATACACCATGAAACTATATATTAATATTTTGGCTTTTATAAAAAACAAAAACACTGGACTGAACTACTCACCCATTGTTTGGAAAACAATGCCACAAATGGCACTTTAAATCAACTCTATCAGCTCTTTAAATCTTTGAGGATTTGGTTCAGTGTATATTAACAGAATATCTCCCTCCTCATGTTATGATGAATTACTTCACAACCAAATTTGTTTCTCAAAGGCCAGTTTAAGCCTTTAAGCATCTTAAACTTGATTGCCATCGAGGTTATTGTCTGTTTAGTTCTGTCACTGTGAAGCCACTGCTGACTGTGAGTGAGCACGGTGTGAAGCAGGTCTCAAGCGGAATGAAGATTCAAAGCTTCTGTCTTCATGCTCAAACCTTTCCTCAGATCTCGCCTGCTGCCGTTTTAAAGGAATAATTCACCCAGAAATGTCCTGTTTATTTACTCACCCCGAGGCCATCCAAGATGTGTATGACTTTGTTTCCTCAGCCAAAGAGAAATGAAGCTTTTGGAGGGAAACATTCCAGGGTTTTTCTCCGTTTATTGCAAGTTAATACTCAACACTGACCATTTTTTGGTCCAAAATTCATTCCATCCTTCATGAGCTCCAGACAACCCCAGCCGACAAATTTTTAAGTGAACTATCCCTTTAAGTAATTTCCTGTTATTTGGCCTTTTTGAACAGGCAGCTGATGGAGAACCAGATTGGAACGGTGGAGCGTGGAGCGTTCGATGACATGAAGGAGCTGGAGAGACTGTAAGTGTTCTGGATTCAACATTAGTTCGCTATCAGGAGAAATAGTGCCTAATCTGTAATTCACTTAAATTATTTCAGGCTACTCACATTCAATTACATAAACTGTATATTTTCAATTCAAAATGGCAAAATTTGGATTACTGAGAAATGCTGTTGACATTTGAAATCACCAAAACAAACACGCCTGTACCCAAAAGGATCACACCCTTATCTTTATAGCACCACCCCCAAATCCACGAACACTATGCAACACAGGCTCCTCCCCCCTAATGTGTGGACACGCCCCTTTCTGCTGATTGGCTGAAAGCGTCGAAGTGTGTTTTGGTGCTGGGTCCGATTCACTTTCAACAGCGTTTCTTTAACAAACACGTACATTGTATGAGTATCACTAACACTGATGAATAAACAGCATGAGGTTATAAGGCTATTAAATAGCAGTCCCAAAGTAGTTTTTGCTAATACAGTTAATACAGCCACCACAGTCATCAAAAATACAGAACTGGTGGTATTTTGGGTTAAGGTTATGGAGCATGAGCTGGTCATGAAACATATGAACACTGATCCTGACGAGCAGGATGAAAATCATACCTGCATGCAAATCCTTCCCGGATAAAAACACAACTTACCACTTGTGTAATTTATTGGTACTTTTTGGTCTAGAGACTTTTGTTTTTTGAAGCCGAGCACGGCGTGAGACGCGAGCGCAATGGTCAAACGCATCCGCCTAGCGTGTGTTTACATAAAAAAACTACGGAAAAAAAGTAGCACCATAGAATGGAAAAATGAAAAACAAAGACTTTGCAGCAGAGTCAACAGCTTTCATGCAGGGTTTTTTCTTTTTTTTTTTAATAAAAGTCTCATCAGAAGAACATTTAGGCCTGGTTTCACAGACAGGGCTTAGATTAAGCCAGGATTAGGCCTGGAAGTGGGACATTTCAGGAGCTTTTATAAACGTGCCTTACAAAAACACATTACTGGTGTGCGTCTTGAGACAAAACAATGGCACTGACATATTTTAAGATAAGCTTTCAGTTAAAACAGCTCAAACATGCACTTTAGTCTGGGGCTAGCTTAAGCCTGGTCTGTGAAACCTAGGGATAGACTAAAGTTAATCAAATGGATAGTTCCGGTCCTTGATTCTGATTGGTTGAGCCGCATTTGAAGCCTCTACAATCATACACGTGACCTCATATTTTGCATGAGCCAGAGGTTCCCAGGTTTGAATAGTTTCCAGCTTTCTTCACAATATTTCGGGAAGTTTTTTGTCATTGTGTAAGGCATCTTATTCCCCTGTTGTCAAGTGTTCAAGGGCATCTGAATCATCAGTTTTCCATCATTGACATGAGTTTGCTGATCCCATGTATTCCTGCAGTCTGTGAACGTGTGTTTGTTTCTTCTTTTCTCAAAGACGTCTGAACAGAAACCAGCTTCACCAGCTTCCAGAGCTTCTGTTTCAGAAGAACGCGGCTCTGTCCAGACTGTAAGTCCCTGTTTTCTGCTGTTTTCCTGCTGGAATTGGTATGATGTATTGATGGTTCATGTTGCCTGATGTGTTTGGAAAATCACACAACGAGTCCTCATTCACATTTAAGCATTTGGAAAATAAGATGTTTTAGCCAGTTAACCAGCTTATCAATGCGGTTTCACCCGACGTTTACAAAAGCGCTCTCTGACTGTTCATGCCTGACAGTGGGATTGTATTTTGAGTGATTTTGATAGAAGGATGGATGATGCATGTTAGATTGGCTTTAAACCAGTTTAATGCAGTTTTACTATTGATATTCTGATTTTTAGTTGTACTAATGAGCAAAGCAGTGTGTTGGATTAATATACCGCTCAAAAGCTTGGGAAAGATGTTT
The DNA here is from genome assembly GCA_018749465.1 of Paracanthobrama guichenoti. Lineage (NCBI taxonomy): Eukaryota > Metazoa > Chordata > Actinopteri > Cypriniformes > Gobionidae > Paracanthobrama > Paracanthobrama guichenoti. Next base: position 6,813,037 of record CM031955.1, read on the forward strand.
GTGAAAGAGTCTCTCCTGCTCATGAATCTGCTCATAACTCCAGTAGATCAGTGTAATACTCCTCCAGTGTAGATCAGCTGTTCTCTGTGTGAATATACAGTAAAGTGTGATTTATTCCTGTGATCAAAGCTGAGTTTAGTCAAAACATCAAGGAAAATCTGATTCCTTGTACCAGAATTAGATTCTTCCTTTAAAATGAGCAGTGCCGTGTTTCATGTACCAGTTGTTGTGGTTTGTGTGGGACTTTTTAAGCTGTTTTTGTCTTCATGTGATCACGCAACAAGCGTTTTGCTTTCTGTGCGCTTATAGAAAGCATGAGATAAAGCCATGTAAATAAAGGGAACAGTATGCATAGAACAAATGGGTTAGTAGGCCTATATATGAACATTTCAAGTTGCCTTATAAACATCAGCTTGAAATATCCAAAAAGAATCAAGTTGCTCCAATAGCATCCAGTTCGTTGATCCGTGTCGATCTGCTGTATAGTTACTGAGTGTTTCTGAGAGCGAGTTTGCATGGATTTTTTTAATCAAAATCAGTTTCTGGCAGATCTTGGTTTTCAGCAAAGAGACGCTCTGCAGTCTGATCATCACTCTTTGTTCCTGCTTCCAGCCGTTCAAGGTGGATCTTTATGTTGTTGCTGTTTTTTAATGATTTACGCCACAGAGACTCCACAAACCCATCTGAGGGAAGCCAGAGAGACATTTCTAAAAACATGCTGAAATATTCAGAACGAGTGGGACGTGGAAACGAACAACAGGGAGAGAGAGAGAGATGAAAAGAGGACAAACACAGACAGAATTCTCCATGTATGTACAAGCAATTCTATATTTCGCTGTCATCCATTATTCATAGGCAGGAGAGGCTGTGTGAAATATTCACAATGAAGAGCCGTCAGCAGGAGTGACGTTTCAGTGTTTCAGAGACGGAGAAACAGCCTCCCTCTGGGCCGACGCTGCACAACCGGCTCTTTCTCATAATAACCTGCCCTGTTAAACACGCACTTCCAGAAATGATGGATTGATATGACATGCAGGAGTCATTACACCGATTTCAGGGGGGGGGAGTAAGCGATTGAGAATTGTTGGCAGTGCAGACATCTTTATTCAGCGAGACATGGGGAAAAAAGACGACTGCTCCATTTCCTACAAGCCCGAGAACTGGATTATACTGAATTTATATTAAAATTAAAATTAAATATATAAATAACAGCTTTAGAATGTATGTAAATCTATATAAATTATTCATTAAATAGATTCAGTTGCAGTAAAATAGTCAGATATTTTCTTTCAGAAACATTTGTGGCAACAGTGATGTTTTTTCTGCCTTGTAAATGTGTTTAAAGAGGACCTATCGTGCCCAAAGTCTTGCTGTTGTGTTTGAGCTCTACTAGAGCAGGTTTTCCTGCTGGAATGTTGATTATTTCCTCATATTCTCCATTGTTGCGGCTCCTCTCTTCCCAGTCTGTCAGTAACGCTCTGTTTAGTTCCTGTCTCTATGAAGCCCCTCCTTCTGAAAAGCACACTGTGCTCTGATTGGTCGGCTGGAGCGGTGTGTTGTGATTGGTGTTTGGGAAAGTCCCGCTGAGAGTCATTGAGTTGGAAATGAGACTCCACTCGATCCTTATAACGGAGCTTTGCGGCTTTAACTGCGCGTCGGAGAGCATAGCAGGACGATTGGCATTTTCAGGCATTATCCCTGGTTAACTTTTGATGCACTTACGTGCCAACGATTGCCAACAAAACACACACATTTGCTGCAGTTTCACTCACCGCCTGAGGTTTCCACTCATGACCGGGAACAAACACACACACCTGCAGAACTCCGGAAACACAAATTGCATCCACTGTTCCCTTAATGCTGGGTTATTTGGGAAGCTGAACAAGGGGATCTTGCTCTCGCTCTGGGTGGTGTGTGTTTGTGTGTGTGTGTTTGTGTGGTGTGTGTGTGTGTGTGTGTGTGGGTGGTGTGTGTGTGTGTGTGTGTGGGTGGTGTGTGTGTGTGTGTGTGTGTGTGTGTGTGTGTGTGTGTGTGTGTGTGTGTGTGTGTGTGTGTGGGTGTGTGTGTGTGTGTGTGTGTGGGTGTGTGTGTGTGTGTGTGTGTGTGTGTGTGTGTGTCTGGGTGGTGTGTCTCATCCAGGAGAAGTGCCCATACAAGGAATCCCGCCCTTTATGACGTCACACAGGGCCATACAATGCAGAAAAACTCTGTCATTTAATCTGTGTTTAGGACCAAATGACATTTAAGTTTACTTTGCTTTCTGTTGTTTCAGTCAGATAATTGTCTTTTACTCAGGCATAAACTGGAACAAACCCTAGAACATTAATAGCAAGCATTGTGAGACATTATCTCAACAATAGAGTTTGTTCAACATGCTTTGAGCAACACTGGACAAAAAGTCACCCTGTACAGTGTGATGCAAGTTTCCCTGAAAGCAGTCCGACCTCAAGATACCGGAGAAAAACACGTAAAACAAGGTGTTTGTGGACGTCGTAAGGAAACGGCTGTTAACATCTTGATAACTGTAGTGTGATTTTCAGTGGGTAAAGCATGTGGGAGGCTGGCAGCGACTACAGGTGAACCCTGCAGAGATCGACGCACACAGCTTTCCCCGGCTGCGGGAATAACTGTGCCCTTGTTCTTGGCCCAGTTAGACAGGAAAGCAGTGGCTTTGACTCAATGCACCGCTTTGAATGTATGGCAGCGACTGAAGAACGCATGCTATTCTCCCAAACCGACTAAATGTGTTTGGTTCAAATATTGTGATATGAGATCCCGTCTCTGTGCCGTACGCGCCGAAGCGCTCACATTCCCTGCAGCTCGGCGATGATAAAGACTGAACGTGCTCGCAGAGGTTAGATTGTGTGCTATACTCGGCTACTGTTCATATAGAGCTGGAATGAATCCAGGGGGAAGTTTCCACAGGCGACTCGCTTTCAGAAATCTCTAAAGGTAAAAGATACTTGAGTCTGCCTTCTTGGCTGAGACTGGAGAAATCTCTTTAGTGCCCTGGATGAAATTATGGCAGGCTTCCAATTATAAAAATCATTCCTTCCGAGTTGCACAAAACACATCTCTGTTTTGCACATTAGTATGTAGATCTGCGCTGATTGCAAAAAGCGTGTATGCGGTTTATCCGTGGTGAGGTCACGAGCAGGAATGGGAATGGTTTTGAAGGGTTCGTTAGCAACTCTATTAACTCTTTCCCCACCATTGATTTTCCGTCATTTATGGCACAACGCTTCCTCGCCATCCATGAGTTTTTCCGGCTGTGGGGCTTTGGGGGTCTTGATCTACTACTCATCTGTCATCCATCATCATTATGAATCTCATCCCAAAGGCCAAAGACAAAAACACGATTTTCTCAGCTTTTTGTTCAAAATGTTGTTATTTCATGAAACTCATTGAAGTGTTGTTAAAACAGATTGCATGCCGCTAGAAGCGAATGTTCATCACATTCATCTTTCTTCTTTATTTTAAATGCATTCACTTCATCAGGAACCCAGAACATGAATGCGATATTTGCATTTGTTTAAGCAGATTGACTATAAGAAGTAAGAATTGTCCTACTTGACAGCTCTTTTTTGGCCGCCGACTCTCGTCTACATTCAAGGCGTGTTGTTTGGCATCACAAATGAGCCAAGAGTGTCACCGAACATATAAGCAACACGGTTCCCGGTCCATTCGTCACTGAGACGGGAATGATCTGGGACTTTGTGGAAGGCGTATTCCCAGTTGAAATAAAGTGTAAACTGAATGATTTATGGAGGACAGTCTCTGCGTTACCTACAACTGTCCTTCCTTCATCCTCTCTTCCCTAAACCAAACGCATGTTTGTTTCACTGTATTAGTGAAGACATCTCACAGACTTAAGCGTAACCCTCACAGAAACCTGTGCAAAACACTAGACTGAAACATGATTTTACAACTAGTGAGGTCCTTCTCACTGGTGAACTAGTCGAACAGGTTTCACTAGATTACTGAGGAATAGTCATGATATTTTGGAGGTATATTCAAACCTGTACACACACACACACACACACACACACACACACACACACACACACACACACACACAATATCTGCATCACACTGATTTTGTTGTTGATCTTTACTGAGCCAAATGATGGACTTTAATGGGTTTAAGTTCATTGTGCCTTCATGCATTGAACTACTTTTTGTGTTAAAGAGCTTATGAAAATGTCTGTTAATACTTTTGGTGATTGACTGGATCAATTGGATCAACATGTGATTCTGTGGCTGGTATTACGAAGCATTTTGGTGGATCGGATCACAAGTGGACGACTCTAAATACAGGTGTAAACGGGTGTAAAGCGTTTTGAGCTTGTCCACTTGCAGAGGTAAAACACATCAGACCGGATTGCTCTTAGTGTAGACGCTCATGTGGTCAAACGTGTCCACTAAAAGACGCTCTCCTCCGACTGACCTAACGCGTAACATTATGGGAACCGCTCTAGCCAGACGGGATTTAAACTCTCGGCTGGAGACCCAAGTTTGGTTTGAAGATGAGAAACGTCCCACTCTCAATGTTCTCTCTCCATTCCTGATTTCTAACACACACTCACAGCGTCCGGCTGAGTTCGGCTGAGTCCAGCGTGCATGAGTTTATTTTGTCCATTAGATCTAAAGATCTGAAAAAGCCCATACATTTACTCACAGCTCGAAGAAATCAGGACAGAAGTGGTTGAAAAGAGACGGATTAAACACCAGGTGAAAACGGGAATGAGTCTCCCTCGTGTACTTGTGATCGGATCCACTAAAACACATCTTAATTCATATAAATGGAGTCTTAACTCTCACTAGATTACAGGTAGACTGTAAGGTTATAGGGTTAGCAGAATAAGTTGATGTGCTTACTTATAGTCAGTTGAAAGTCTGTTGGCGAAATAAAGTGTCATCAGATATTAAGCACACGGTCTACATCTACTCTAATGACTGCTGGTTGACATGTAGTTGCAAAGTTACTCAAAATCAAAATAAAGTTTTATCCCCAAATTTTCAGCAATTCCACCATTTGGCTCAGAGAATGTCAGACAACAAATATGTTTAAATCAACTAAAATAGTCCAGAGTAAATATTCAATTAACATGACAAACAAATACATAAATATTGGATTTCATACGAAGGCACATGCATGTGTAAAATAGTTTCCTTCTGCACTATTTAGTGCCCAGCTGACGCATGAACTGTGTTGATGACAGGCCTTTTCTGGATCAGCACAGCTTCCGTATATCCATATCCAGACAATAAACAGGGTTCAGAAATGGGAATGTGTGTGTAGGGCGAATGCTGCTCGTCCCGTTGCACACTTGATGAGATGTTGCAGTTGTTGTTTGTGTTTGGACTACACTGTGGGCAAGAGCCTTCAGGGCCAGTGTTGCTGTAGACACGATTACAGCATTTTATACCCCCAATATTCACCTCCATCTCTCCATTACCATATTCAAGGGTCCGTCATGCCATGGGCTCAGGTCAGTTTTAGGCAGGGATATACAGTATATTATCCAAGGGATATTCATGAATAAGGAATGACTCCAGTATTGCTTTTCAATGACATGTATGGTGAAAGGTACAGAAGAGATAGTTAGTGGACTTGGTCAAGTTAGCTTTTCACTGGGAAATTGTTGCTGCTTGAATTTGTTGGTCTCGTTTGGGTCTTTTGGAAGTTAGTGTTGAAATTGCCCAGAACTTTTAGAAGAATAAAGAGTCGCTTATCTTGCCGTTTCCATTACATCTGTGTCCATTTTATCAATGGTTCATTTGCGTAGCTCATTTGGAGCAGTCGTATTCTTGCTTCAGTTCATGAATCTTCTTTCACTAGATATCCCGTATGGCCTCTTAACTCACTGGGAAGAGGCTTTTCTGGATTAAAGTGGACTTAGTAAAGCTAGTTTACATGTCGTTATCTATAGATATTGAAATAAAGTGTAACCCATTTGGGTTTATTTCAGCTACGTGAACTGTATTTTTGCGTGCGCAGCCAGTTTGTCTTATTGGTTTAGACAGATTTTATGGAACAAAGGATGCAAGAAGTGGAAAATGTCTTGAGAAGAACATGATGATTTCAGTTTCAGGATATTATATTTCTAGTTCAGTTTTGGTTAAAACTATATTGTCCATAATGTGCATACATGTCTTTGGCTTCACAACAAATGTGTTTTACAAACATAAAAAAAAAAATGGCAGTATAAAAATGTAAAAGGTACACATGCATGAATCCAATACAGGGGCTGCATTTTTAAAAAGTTTGTTTTGATGCTTTTGAAGTTTATTGGAACTTTAAAAAGGACCCACTTTATATTAGGTGTCCTTTACTACTATGTAACTGTCTAACATTTAAATTATTTCATTTGATACGATGCACTTATTGTGTACATACATGTTTTTTTCATTGTACTTATTTTTTTGATGTAAGCACATAGTAGTTAAGGCCACCGAATATAAAGTGCGACCAAAATAAGTCAAATGTAGCATATTTTTACATGAGATTCTTGCAGACGATTTTTTAAATGTTACTTGCACAAAATTTGTATTTATTTATTCTTTTAATCATTGACGATACACATTAATAATACATAAACATATGTAAAATGCGCCAGATTTAGCCAACACTGGCTAATTTTCATCTGTAGTCCCTTGGCAGGTTGATGTTAAGGACAGGGACAAGATACTATATCAAAATGTCTATAAATGATCACAATTTTGAATCAACAGTAACCAGTTTTTAAGCTTTTTTGAGAAACCACAGTGACCTGTTGTGTGTTTTAATGCTTCAGCTCCGTTGGAAGTCACTCATGTGTTGAAAGCGAAAGATAGCTGACCAAAAGTAGTTCTTCTCAGTGGCACATTGCAAAAGGAGTTAAACTCTTCATGGCAGTAGCTGTAGGACTTTTCCAAATGGAAGCAGTGGAGCTGCTCATGAAGGAGACAACAAACAAACAAACTGTGGGTAGTGAAATAACATGTCCATCTTTTTTTTCTTAAGATTGTATGAACATGTACGAGGGAAAGCTTTAGGTCCTGTAACTGATCCTCGTTTATAAGTTCTGAAAACAAACAAAATTCCAATTTTAAATCTTAGTGTTCAGCCATATGTAAAAAAATGTGGGTGTTTTATTGGACAGCGCTTTAAAGCTTGGTAGGCAAGTTAATCAAGTTGTAAAGTCAAGTTTTTATCAATTGCGAGTCCTGGTAAAAACAAAGCCCTTTCTCTCTTTTAATAATTTTATCATGCTTTCATCACCACTGGGCTTGACTGCTGCAGCTCTCTCTATTTGGGGATTAGTCAATCGTCTTTAAACTGTTCAAAATGCGGCTGCCAGATTTCTAACGGGAGCTTGCAAATGTGAACACCCCTGCTCTACGTTCCCTACACTGGTTGCCCGTACGCCACAGAATTGATTTTAAAGTGCTGTTAGTGGTTTTAAAATCTTTACATGGGTTAGCACCCCAATACCTCAGGGAGAGCCCTTAGGTCTGCCAATCAGAGGCCCTCAGTGGCCCCTAAAACTAGACTAAAGTTCTCCGTGGCTGCTCTGAGACTTTGGAATAGCTCCAATCAGAACTGCTCCCACATATAATTTTGATTTGATTTGGCTTATAATTCATGAGTTATGTCTGTCTTGCATGATTTGTTGTTGTCTTTGTCCGTGTCTGAACTTTATTCTATGGTTATTTATTTCTGCACAGCACATTGGTCAATGGCAGTTGTTTTTAATTGTTCAACATCCATTTTATTCAATGTTTTAGACCGTATCATAGTACTGAGACTGCTCTCATCAGAGTTACAAATGATTTACTCTTATCATCCGATCGTGGTTGTATTTCTCTATTAGTGTTACTCGATCTTAGCACTGCATTCAATACTATCGACCACAATATTCTTTTGAATAGACTCGAAAATTATGTTGGCATTAGTGGAACTGCATTGGCATGGCTTAAATCATACTTATCTGACCGTTATCAGTTTGTAGCAGTAAATGAAGAGATGTCACACCGATCACAAGTTCAGTATGGAGTACCGCAGGGCTCGGTGCTAGGACCGGTGCTCTTCACCCTGTACATGCTACCACTGGGAGATATCATTAGGAAGCATGGCGTTAGTTTTCACTGTTATGCTGACGATACTCAGCTTTATATTTCTTCACGCCCTGATGAAACTTACCAACTCACAAGATTAACGGAATGCATAGCTGATATAAAACATTGGATGTCTAGTAATTTCCTGCAACTTAATTCAGAAAAACTGAATTTTTAATTATTGGACAAAAAAACTCTGCAAGTAGTAACCTAGAATACTGTCTAACACTTTCGATGGCTGCTCTGTCAAGTCCTCGTCGTCAGTTAGGAACCTGGGTGTGCTCTTTGATACCAATCTTTCATTTGAAAGCCACGTTTCTAACATCTGTAAAACTGCATTCTACCATCTTAAAAATATATCTAAATTACGGCACATCCTTTCGATGCAAAATGCTGAACAGTTAATTCATGCGTTCATGACCTCAAGGCTAGATTACTGTAATGCTTTACTGGGTGGTTGCCCTGCTCACTTAATAAACAAACTCCAGCTGGTCCAAAACGCAGCAGCTCGAGCTCTTACTAGAACAAGGAAGTATGACCATATTAGCCCGGTTCTGTCAACACTTCATTGGCTCCTATTAAAGAATAAATCAAAATCAACTGCAAAGCACTAAATGGTTTAGTCAGTATGAGCGAACTCTTAGCGCATTATACTCCATCACGTCTATTGCGGTTCAAAACTCTGGCCATCTGATAATCCCTAGAATATCAAAATCAACTGCAATCCTTTTCCTATTTAGGCCTAAACTTTGGAACAGTCTTCCTAGCATTGTTAGGGAAGCAGACACACTCTGTCAGTTTAAATCTAGACTAAAAACGCATCTCTTTACTATGGCTTACACATAAAACATTATCAATCTCTATTATTCAAATCAGTAAATGATTGTTAGGCTGCATTAACTAGGTCAGCCGGAACCGGGAACACTTCCCATAACACCTGATGTACTCGTTACATCATAAGAAGAATGGCATCTACGCTAATGTTAGTCTCTCTGTTTATACCGAGGTTTACTGCAGTCAGCCAGATCCAGGCCGTATCCAGATCAGATGGTGGACCAGCGCCTGGACATGACCAACTCATCCCTGAAGTGTCTGCAGAGAGCGTGTCAAATAAACTCCCCCCGTAAATGCTGCATCGACACGACATCCTCATTAAACCCGTCTCCGGCGTGACGACTCCAATCTTTCGAATAATCTTACGAATATCTATTTACCTAATATGAATTAAGACCTGCTATGTTGGCAGAATTATAATCATACACTGTTTGTTCGTCGGCCAGAGGAGAACTGGCACCCCGACTGAGCCTGGTTTCTCCCAAGGTTTTTTTCTCCATTCTGGCCCTGAAGGAGTTTTGGTTCCTTGCCACCGTTGCCTCTGGCTTTTGGCTTGCTCAGTTGGGGACTCCTAAATCTCATCTATATTCCCGATCTGCCCGCATTGACACTATATGATACTGAAATGAGCTGGATAACATCACCGTTTCACCAGAACGGCTGTACAAATTCTGTTGCATTATTTTCCTGTTAACAATGTGAAGCTGCTTTGAAACAATTGGACTTGTTAAAAGCGCTGTATAAATAAAGGTAAAAAAAAAAAAAAAAAAAAAGTAAATTTTTCAAATATATTTCATGCCAGCTACTTCTGTAAATAGTTTATGTATGCTTTCATGTGCTGTTAGAAAACTGAAACAGCATAAATAACAAATGCTATTGTTGAAGAAAAGCAGACTATACAGATGCAGCTGCAGAAATGAAGACGTGTAGGGGAGAATCCAGGGTTAGATGTGTAAGAGCCTTGTTTCTAAGTCAGTGCAATGCCACCTCTCGTCTGAGTGAAAGAGACTGGCCTTTCCTCGCGCCATGGGCTTTCCCAGGCTGCCATTGTTCTCGGTCTCCAAGTGATAGGCCTTGCAATGTCACCAAGGAGATCGGGGACCTGCATGTTTGATTTTGGGTCAGGCGTGATAAAGAATGGCACAATGGGGCCTGGCATGTCCTGAAACTCCTCTGCCATTTACTAGCCCATTCTTCCCCCTCTCGCGTCCTTCAAGGCCCTTATTATCAAGACTAGAAAAGAGCGTCAGACTAGTAGAAGATCGGTGAGACCACCACAATCATATAAAACATGTCATTAGTGTCACTGAAGAAGCACAGACTGAGGATCTTTGTGATTGTGGACTTGTGGACATATTCTGTTTCCAACATAATTGGGTAAAACTTTCACAATAAGGTTTCATTAGTTAATGCATTGAGTGCAAAATGCTTAAACCTCAAACTCAATCATGTACAGCGATGATTCCCATCATTGTAATTCTGTCCTATGTGCATTCATTAGGTCTCCAACCAAAGGAGCTCAAGCACTCAAGGCTAAACCGTAACTGCACAGCCTTTATAATCACGCTTTGGCCTTAGTTCAACATCTCGAGACTTCACAGCTTCCAGAAACAGTGCAAGTAATGAGTGATCTGGTTTGAGAAACGTCATTGTAAAGCTCTGTGTAATGTTATTTCTGATGACCTTTAAGAGTGTCACTTTAACCCCAATATAAATTCCCATTCTGGATCTTAGTCTTCTGTTTATTGTCTGGATATGGATATACGGAAGCTGTGCTGATCCAGAAAAGGCCTGTCATCAACACAGTTCATGCGTCAGCTGGACACTAAATAGTGCAGAAGGAAACTATTTTACACATGCATGTGCCTTCGTATGAAATCCAATATTTATGTATTTGTTTTTCATGTTAATTAAATATTTACTCTGGTCTACTTTAGTTAATACACACTATATTGCCAAAAGTATTGGGCCGCCCCTCCAAATCCCTGAGTTCAGGTGTTCAGTCCCTTCATGGCCACAGGTGTATAAATCAAGCACTAGGCATGCAGACGCTTCTACACACATTTGTGAAAGAATGGGTCGCTCTCAGGAGCTCAGTGAACTCAAGCGTGGGACCGTGATAGGTTGCCACCTGTGCAATAAATCCATTCCTGAAATTTCCTCACTACTAAATATTTCACGCTCAACTGTTAGTGGGATTATAACAAAGAGGAAGCGATTGGGAACAACAGCAACTCAGCCACGAAGTGGTAGGCCATGTAAAATCACAGAGCGGGGTCAGCGCACGCTGAGGGTCACAGTGCGCAGAAGTCACCAACTTTCTGCAGAGTCAATAGCTCCAGACCTCCAAACTTCTGTGGCCTTCAGATGAGCTCAAGAACAGTGTGTAGAGAGCTTCATGGAATGGGTTTCCATGGCCGAGCGGCTCATCCAAGCCTTACATCACCAAGTGCAATGCAAAGCGTGGGATGCAGTGGAGTAAAGCACGCCGCCACTGGACTCTAGAGCAGTGGAGACGTGTTCTCTGGAGTGACCAATCACGCTTCTCTGTCTGACAATCCCATGGACGAGTCTGGGTTTGGCGGTTGCCAGGAGAACGGGACTTGCCTGACTGCATTGTGCCAAGTGTAAAGTTTGGTGGAGGGGGATTATGGGGTGGGGTTGTTTTTCATGGGTTGGGCTTGGCCCCTTAGTTCCAGTGAAAGGAACTCTTAATGCTTCACCAAGACAATGGACAATTTCATGCTCCCAACTTTGTGGGAACAGTTTGGGGACAGCCCCTTCCTGTCCCAACATGACTGCGCTCCAGTGCACAAAGCATCGGTCCATAAAGACATGGATGAGCGAGTTTGGTGTGGAGGAACTTGACTGGCCTGCACAGAGTCCTGACCTCATCCCGATAGAACACCTTTGGGATGAATTAGAGCGGAGACTGCGAGCCAGGCCTTCTCGTCCAACATCAGTGCCTGACCTCACAAATGCGCTTCTAGAAGAATGGTCAAAAATTCCCTAAACCTTGTGGAAAGCCTTCCCAGAAGAGCTGAAGCTGTTAGAGCTGCAAAGGGTGGGCCAACTCCATATTATACCCTACCGATTAAGAATGGGATGGCATTAAAGCTCATGTGAATGGAAAGGCAGGCGTCCCAAAACTTTTGGCAAAACTATTTCTGACAAAATGCCAAATGGTGGAATTGATTGAAATTTGAGGATACAACTTTATTTCAATAGTCCTCTTTAGACATTCTACTCACTATAAGTAACTTTGCAACTACATGACAACTAGCAGTCATTAGAGTATTAGTAAACTGTTTGTTTAATATCTGCTAACACTTTGTTTCGATGGTCCACTTATTCTACTTACCTCATTAGATCAGTTGACCTATCATGTGGCACTGTTTTAATTGGTTTTAATTGGGTGTTTTTTACTAACACATTTTTGTTCTCTGAAATAATATGCAAAGGCTTTTCATTGATCAAAATCCATCAGTGTGATTTAAGAAGTGTCCATTTTAAGTGGTATTTTTGTGTTAACATTTTGTTTGGGAAACCAAGCCTTTGTTACTACATGACGCACCTACAAACAAACAGAGAATCACCTTTGTTTGAGAGTCTTATACGTTTTGAGAACATATTTTAATTTTTCGGGTAGCGTATTTAACCCTTATGTTGTGTTCGGGTCATTTTGATCCAGAGAGGATTTTCTTTTTCCGAAAAGTTGGTAAATGCATTGGACTAAAACTTATTGACTTTGCACACATAGGATATAACAATATCCCATTTTTAATAATTTTTTTTTACTTTTTGGGGATTTTTTCTTGTTACACTTGTGATGTTCCTGGTCAACCTACAAAAATAGCTTATAAATCTCTTGTTATGCTATATTATCACCAACTATTGGATTCAACCTTTTTGTCAACTTGTTTTCCTTCAGTTAGGTTTTTGTATTTATTTTTGAAACTGATTGATTGTAGGCATCATTTATCTGAACGTGTGTTGCATTGGGCAAAGGAGAGGCAGCTTTATAGTTTTAAACGAGGGTGATCTTGTGCTAGAAAATATACACTGAACAAAATTATAAACGCAACACTTATGCCTATTTCTCTCAAATATTGTCTAAATCTGTGTTAGTGAGCACTTCTCCTTTGCAGAGATAATCCATCCACCTCACAGGTGTGGCATATCAAGATGCTGATTAGGCATCATGATTATTGCACAGGTGTGCCTTAGGCTGGACACAATAAAAGGCCACTCTAAAATGTGCAGTTTTACTGTATTGGGGGGTCCGAAAACCAGTCAGTATCTGGTGTGACCACCATTTGCCTCACACAGTGCAACACATCATTTTGTTCAGTGTAGTTTCTAACTTTTAGAGATACTATACCTTCTCTCAACTCTAAATCTAAAAACCCAACACTAACCCTAATCAAATCCTTAGCCAAACAAAGAAACTTTCAGATATGCATACAGAAGGTTAGTTGGAGGAACATTGTTTAACAGGCTTTATTATTACTTTATAGCAAGAGTTTAATAAAATGCCTTAAAAAGGGACAAAAGAAGGAACACAGAGGAATCAGGAAAAGCGGTGCCTTGTTTGAGATCAAGAAGTGGCTTAATGTTTTGTTCTTGTCAAAATCTTAGTTCTTTAACTCTAATTTCTTTTTTAATTCTAATGCGTGAACACTCTCTAAACTCCGACCATGTGACATCTGTGTAGAATATGCTGGTCTGCTCCATTAATTTTGGATTTGTTACAAAAATGCGTAATGCAGAGGAACATCCTGCCATCAAAGTATAACAGACGAGGGGTTTTAAATTCTCCACTCTATTATGTTCAGAAAATACGCCTGTGTGAAATGAAGCTGTTCTACAGATGTTACTTATGTGCACAAACCAGGTCAAAAGAAATGCTTACGACTTTTATGACATACAGACATTCATTTTCTCTTGCTTTACGGACTTGCTTGTTATCCTGAAGTCTGTTCACTTTACCTGGTCTGTCACATGCGTTTAATTCTGTGTAGTAGTGCAGGCTAATGCCATTATATTTCCCAGAGTGAAAACAGTAGCGGTCCTAGGACAGAACCTTGAGGGACACCATACATGACATTGTGTGGAAATAAGCTGCATACGCTAATCAGTACACAAAATCATATCACTTTATTTCTCAAACCATGACTGTGTATGTAAAGTGATATGATTTTGTGTACTGATTAGAGTATGCAGCTTATTTTGGTAAGGAGCCACACATTTAGTCACAAAATTTTGAATTTACGTTCAATGGGTGGACAGAAATGATGAGAGAATAATACAAAATCTTTATTCATGATCTGAAGATGAACGGAAGCCTTGTGGGTTTGGAAGGGCTTGAGGGTCAGTAACTGATGGCAGAATTTACATTTATGAGTGAAATATCCCTTCCCAACTCTATAAGGGAAGTCACGTCCTATCATTGATTCTGCAGGGATAAGTGGCTGGCACTGTGGTTTTTGGGGTTTCTGTCGCTCATCTACACTGAGAGGCGGATGAAGCTTGTGTTAATAAATAAAGTGTGTTTGGAAATGAGAGCAGCTCTCTGTAGGTTTGCTTTGAGACTGGCTAATCTAGGGCTGCATCAGTGGATGCTGGAGAAATGACACAACTGGAGGTGATTTCACACCAATATCATTGATCTCTTATTTATGGAAGCTCGTTTCTGCCACGGAATAAAAAATAAAATGGTAATTGCGACTTCATATTTCACATAAAATTGTGTTATAAACTCGGAATTGCAAGAAATAAAGTCAAAATCTTGAGAAAGGCCAATTTGCGACCTAAATTCAGATTGCGAGAAAAAAAGTCAGAATTGCGAGATATTAATTTAGAATTGCGAAAAAAGTCAATTGCTACATAAACTCGGAATTGCGAGTAAAAAAAAATCTGTTCCAAAATCTAAATTCACAATTGTCGAACATAGCAACAGTAACTAAAGGGGGCGGGTCTTTGCAAACAGTCAATTGTAAGAAAAAAAGTCAGAATTGTGAGATATTAATTTTTAATTGAGAGAAAAAAATCATTGCAACATAAACTTGGAATTGCGTGAATATTTATTCAGAATTGCGAGGAAAAAAGTCAGAATTGCAAGATATGAATTTAAAACTGTGAGAAAAAAGTAAATTGCTACATAAACCTGGAAATGCAAGAAAAAAATTAGAATTGTGAGATCTAAATTGTAAGAAAAATAGTCAGAATCATGAGGAAAAAAAATCATAAATGCGAGATATACATTTTTAATGGAGAGAAAAAAGTCAATTGTGACAAATTCGTAATTGTCAAAAAAAGGTCAGCATTGCGAGATATTCATTCAGAATTGTTAGAAAAAGTTGGAATTACCTTTTTAATCTTTTAATCTTCCACGCTTCAAGCTTCCATACCCACACACACACACACACACACACACACACACACTTATGTTTCTTATGTTTCCTTTTCACTCGACTCACAAGAGCAAATACTGCGATAAGACATAAATGTCGGCAACCAAACAGAGAAGTTAATTGCATCTCATGTGCAAAACAACATCTCTGTGAATCCCTGCATGTTCAGCAGTGTGTTCTGTAATGACTGCAGTTTCCCCTCTGCAAACACACGAGCGATCCTGCCCTACTTCTGAAGTGTTAGAGAGAGGACAAGGACATGAGTTTGCTCCTAATGTTCCACTTCTCTCAAAGTCTTCACAGACGCAACCTTGATCAAGCCGCCAGCATGCTCCAGTGATATTAATTACACTGAATGGAAACTCTTCAAATATTTAGAGACTGTGTTTGGACTCTGTGAGGCTGAGGAATTCCAGCGAGACAACAGCCAGATGACCAAAGAGAATGGCCAATGTTGCTGTCACGCTCGGGCTGATCCGCGTCTCGCTTACACACAGTAAACGGGCTACATTAGAGTCCGAACGGACACTGTTAAAGCCTTGATGGTGTGTATCATGTGACTGACGATATCCAGACACTCAGATTCGCCCTGTAGGATTGCATTATCATTGACTTCTGATGTAATTGCATGGCCGTTTTCAGTGTAGAAGTGCTTGAATGCTGTTATTTCTGCTTTTCCACTAATGGCAGCTTCTATTGTCTGAACTCTACCATCCGACTCTCATTGGATTTGACCATTTTCACCACAAAACAGCCTACTTTATATTCAGAAAGACCATCGAAACATACGGGAAACAAAGAGTCAGTGAAGTGTGTGTTATGGTGCATTAACCTGTATGCTTTTATATGTTCATGCGAGAGCAAGAATGTGTGAGTTAAGGGGAGACACATTCTCAAAAATGTCACCACGTCTACCCTCCAATTATTCCATTTTACCCATCCCATGCTGCTCGGTAACCCATTGCCTTGTCGCCCTTTCATTCGCCTTTGCAAACATTGAAAGCTAAAGAGGAAAAAGGCAAATCCATGTGCAAATATTAGCCAAGCGACACAAAGGCATTCCTGAGCGGCTCCCTGACTCATCCTTAACCCCTCTCAACAGTCCTTCTCATACGGCTGCTCTTACTCAGTGCCGTGTGAAGCACAGTTACCTTATTTAAACCTTGTCCATCACACCATCTAAAAACATTGCATGCTATTCTAAGTGTTCGTACATCTCAAAAGCAGATTCACTACTTCTAAATGCAACCCTGGTTCACTGGAAAAGCATTTCAGTCCGTTTTACCCAAAACAGATGAGCATGAATCGGCCAATGTTTTATCACAACGGTTGTTGTACGTAATGCAGCAGCTCAGACTTGAAATATCCGGTGAGTGGTGCTAAAAGTTTAATGCTGTATTGTGTTTGACAATACATGACTGACACTAAACTTAACCGATAGCATTAACATAATCAAACGTGACATAAAAACACATTTGCTGGTGTTTTAACACTTCTCTGAGCTCTTTTATGGAGACTTTTATGCTGTACCAGTGAGATACTGAGCAAGTTTACTATGTTTAAAAGCCACACAAATGTGATGCAAATATCAAAATGTATTAGTTTACAAATCATGCACTATTGTAAAAGTGTTTTGAGGTCATAAATATAGTGTTGTGCAAGGAACAGCGTGGAAATATGTGTTTATTGAGGGTGTGACGAGACGCTTAGCTAAGAAACACTATATTCAAGAAATCTTTAATGACAAAATATGACTGGAAAAATCTGACTGAAAGGCATAACAATGCAGGTACATTTTACTTATCATTTAACTAATTTAGGGCTGTCACTAATGATTATCTTGGTAATCAAGTAATCAGGTCATATTTTTGTGGTAATAAAAATAGATAAATTAATACAAATAATACAATTACCATTCAAATTATTTAAAATACATATATAATAATGATAATGAATCATATGGTTTTATTGAAGAACACTGTTAAAATACATAATGTAACATACATAATAAAAACATAATCTGAGGGCGCTGCTGATTGTTGTTGTTACACTTCACAGCAGATCAAACCCTTAATATCGCCCAAACATTTAATTCAAATGTTTACTTAAGCTTTAATGTTTGGCCTCTTCTGTTCAATAGAAATGCTACTGCCACTGTCATTTCTTGAACACGTGAACATCAAAACAGAGCGAGGGCGTAAACCTTTATAACCTTTATGAAAAACAGTTTGCATATTTAGAAACATATTGATGTATTCTCCCGTGTTACTGTAGGTTTATAAATGATAGCACTGTGCTAGGGGTGTAACGGCAGCCTGACAAGCCAGACCCTCATCAAGATGTTGGGTCTGGGAACTCGCCGTGTGCAGGGCTCAATCCGAGAGGCGGGATAAACGGCTGTCTTTCAGATTCCCTCTGCACGCAGTGGGATAGCGCTACAACCAACCAGAGCAACGGAGAAGGTGAAGCGGAGCTAGTTGATAGATCAATCTTTTGCCGTAGCCGTCCGGCAAAAGATTCCTTTCTTAAGAATGACGTCAGTGCCGTTCTTTGTTCTTTTCTCAACTCCAGAGTCGCGGCCAAAGCCGATTCGAAAGGCCGCTGTTCGCCAGCTTCTTTGTTTTTAAGTGTTTACCGTCACGACTCTGCCGTCATTATGTCAAGCCCGCCCACCGACTCTATACACGATGTGATTGGCCTGACCAGAGTTTGTTTTTTCCAGCTCGCAAGCCAGCGGAGAGTTGCTAGATGCCCTGGCTGCAAATTATATTTGATAGATTTCTAGACTAGTATAACAGCACATGCATTCGTCTCAAACCGTCACGGTTCAGTGCATACAGTCAGACGCTGAATACAGTCGGTCAGGATCCACACTCCAGTCCAGAAGGGGGCGTGTGCCGTAATGCAACACTGTTTGCTAACTGACACAACAGAAAGAGCAGAAGAAGAAGAGATGGTCTATTCAGATGACATGAGCTTGCTAGTAGCCGAGACGCTGAGTTTCCATTCATTTTTGTGACGTGCTCCACAAACTTCACAGAAAGGAAAGCGGGACGGCCGAAAGCACATCCTGTTTGATTTCTTTATTTCACAAAAGCACAATGTTTAGTTTAATTGTGTACACAAATAAAAACAGACTCTTATCTATTATCTGACCATAAATGACGTATTTTAAGTTGTTTCCGCTGTTATAATGAGACTCATTGATGAAATATACGCGTGTCCTGGAGAAAAGAAACGAAACCTAGCATTGGGGATTTGTTGCTTTTTCGTGCAGCTTTAGAAAATCGAATCATGCAGTTCATGGATTCTCGTCCGTGGAAAGCGCCACTTCCGGTATAATCCGAATTAAATTAAAGAATCGTGACATCCCTACACTAATCATCTAATTTACTTCAGTTCAGTGAGTATGAATTATCATATGCAGTATCGCGAGATATCATCACACCCCTAGTGTTTACTAATCAATCATTTCCCCCGTAATCACAGTTTGCATGAAAAGTAAGTACAGTTGTTGGTCCTGTACTCCCTCTATCTTTCTGGAGTTTTGTACAGATGTAGGTAGAGGCTTGTTTTTCCGATGTCTGTGTCGTCTAAAGGTGACCGTAACCTCTGTCAGGGACAGTATTCAGATGAGCAAAGACTCTAGCGTTACACACACACGTCCAGCGGGTGAACTCTTGGGAAGGTGGACTGTACCCATGACACTTACACAGCAATCCTCCAATAACTCCTGCCCAGGCATTGTGCAGCAGACGCGTAACCCCGCTCAGACCGCTGCTCTTTATTTAGCCTGTCACCCTTGGCCTGGGGTGTAAATGCCGTTCCCATCGCTGTCGCGGGCTGAAGATGGATTGGTCAGCCGTGTTTGCCTGAGGAAGTCCTGAGGTGCAGAGGTCAGTGTGGTGGGACGGCGGGGGGCGCAGATGATGTCCACGCTTTATTGAGAGCTCTTGCTGCCTATTCACACAGCAGCACTGGCTTCGGTTGTAAATGCCTGGAAAGAAACAAAGATAAGCGGCCGCCCACCCCCTCGGTGAGATGTATTGATTGTGTTGAGCTGGAGCTCTCTCTGCTGACGCTGCTCCTGTGTAAATGTGTTCAACTCTTCTGTATGAGGACGAATCTCTAAGGATTGCAGAATAGATGTTTCACGATTTTCTAATGGTGAAGTGTTTACGAGCTTAATTTAATTAAATAAAAACGATATGTACGATATATATATAGATATAACAATATATATTCAGAGAGACTGAAGAGAACGAGGTCTGTCTTCATCTTTACAGACGCAGATCTGAACTGGGACTGAAACACATTCATATTTCTTCTTACATGTTGATCCTCTTTCCAGTCCTTATCTATATGTTCAATAACTAATATATATATAGGGTTATCTTAGTTTTTAGCATAGTTTGTTAATATTTTGAATTAGCCTTTATTTATACTAAGTTTTAATTTTTAGTCATTTAATTGTGTGCCTTTGTCGTTTTAATTCAATTTATTGCTATCATTTATAATTCTAATAATAATTTCTAATAAGTTCTTTAAGTAATATTTATATTTTATTTTATTTCAATAAACAGAAATGTCTTTAATATGTTTAGTGAATGATTATAACTATGATATATATTATGTGTTAGCTATACTAGTGTTAGTTTAGTAGTTTTATTAATATTTTGAATTAGCTTTTATTTTTATTATTTATCTAGTTTT
>CM031955.1:6843096-6913096 GCA_018749465.1 Paracanthobrama guichenoti
GACTCTTATTTTGAAATGCCTTGTTGTAGTTCAGATGAGGAGATGTGCATCGTTACAGCCGTCTGAATCATATTCCTATATAAACATGGCAAAGTAAACACTGTCATTATCCCTCAGGATTAGTTCATAAACATAACCTGTCATAAATGTGTGTTGTTCATGGATTGAGCTGCTCTGTCGCGTGAGCCTGGAGAAGCTCAACCGCTCCGTGTTTTCCCGCCGTTAGATCCGCACGTGTGCTCATCCGTTACACGGGTCATCAGTTCTGACCGGATCTCCTCTCTAATCGTCCCTCCCTAACATTTCCCTCTCGTTTTTATTCGTTGATGAAAATTACAGTAGATTTCCCTCATAGTCATCCAACACTGGTTTTTATTTAGTTATCGTGTCGTTTTCGGCACTGAAAAAAGGTCATGGACGAAAATTATGACGAAAATGATTCGTTGAAATTAACTGCCACACCCGTTTTGCGATCGGGGGGAGTGGCCTGATTTTAGGCTTGTCCTCTGTCCTCAGTTGTGTGGCATCATAACAGTTATTTTCCTGCTCCCGATCACGTCAGAGCCTCCACGATCCCAAACAGATTTGATATTTCCGACTCTTGATCGGCTGCCTCTGATGTCATACCCGCGTTAGCCAATGAGAGCAAGCAAACCAACCGGATGTTGCGTGCTTCTACAGCTGAAACTTGGCGGACGCAGACATGCCACCAAAGGGGAGTACTGAGAAAGAAGATCACCCGTGTTCTTTTCTTCTCCTTTGTTTTCACTGTTAAACAGAACAGATGAGAGCCAGCTGACAAAGTCAATTGTCCTTTTTTTTTCTCTTCTCAAGTCACGTTTGGTCTCCGTGAGATCTCGTGTCACTGTGAAATCCTAAAATCAACAAGTGTGTGGTTTCGCAGTCCGGCTGACTCATGCAGTGTGTGCATTCATGCTAAAAATCAGCTGAATCTGTCATATATGTCTGTGGTCTCCCACAGTTTTAAAATCGGTTAAGATGTGAAAATCATCTAGTGTGACCCAGGCCTTAAACTGCGCTACTTTTCCATTGATATATTTTATTGTAAACATGTGTCACATCCACCAGAGGGCACTCTTTCCATCTGCTTAATCTCGTCATGAACTGCATTTCCCATAATCCATTGCCTGGATTCATTACGCTTCATTAGTTCACCTTGTTAAAGGGTTAGGCCCCGTACACACAGAGACGGGTTTAGTTGTATACGTAAACATTTTGTATCGTATAAGTGTTTCATCCAGACGGATCCGGCGTTTTGGGAGCCTGAAACCGCTATTTTTTTAAACCGGGTCCCAGAGTGGATAAATCTGAAAATGGCACCCTTGCGTCTTTTTGTGTGTACAGCCAATTCTGTGATCATTCCACGTATCACGCATGCTCCAAGTCTTCTTCTCCGTTTTAAGTGTATTTCTGTGGCAGAATTACCGCGCCACATACTGGTCTGGCCAGTTCTGAGTCAGTATCAGTGGTTTCGTGTGTACGCAGATATTTCTGGAGACGAGGGGAAAAAATATTGGATAGGGAAAGCTCTGGCTTCGTGTGGATGTGGCCATAGTTCACTCAAAAAATTTAATTTCTGTCATTAATTCCTCACCCTCATGTCATTCCAAACCCATAAGACCTCCGTTCATCTTCAGAACATGTCAACTGCGTAGGAGACTAGCACAGGCCAGAGCGAAATTGTTGAATAACGTCTTTTTTTTTTTGCGCACAAAAAGTATTCTCGTGGCTTAATTAAATTAAGGCTGAAAATATCTTCATTTGTGTTCTGAAGATGAACGAATGCCTTATGGGTTTGGAACGACACGGGGGAGAGGAATTAATGACAGAAGTTACATTTTGGGGTGAACTAACCCTTTAACTCAGCCTTTATAAGCCCTGTGTTTTCAGTCACTCTTTGCGAAGTCTGCGTTTCTGAGTGTTATCCTGGTCTCCTGTGTCCTGTTTTTTGGTTCTCTGCCTGTATTCTGGATTACGCTTTTGCCTGTGTTTTCTGCCCTGTTGCTCATTTGCATTGTTTGCCCGTGTGTTTGACATTTTGCTCATTATATGGATTATGATTCTGGATTGTCCCATTAAAGCTTCTTTTGAATCATCAACCCAAGTCTCGGTGACTAGTGTCGATAAGAAAAGTGCGTATCTGTTATGATACGTCTATGGTGATTTTGTGTTTGCTGTTAGGCTCGAAAGCCTTGAGAATTGCTTCCCTCTGATAGTGGTGTGTTTGAGGACCGGCGGACACTTTCTCAAATCCATCATCATGTACTCGCTGTCTGAAGCGTTGAGTTTAACACCAGGACACAGAAGCATCCAGGAATGAGCCTTCTCCTCCCACAGCAAACTGTTTTTTTGCAAAACTCAAAACATGTACCAATTCACTGCAGCGTCCAGCTGAACAACACATTTCACTCCTTTTCACACTTTATGATTGTGGCAAATTATCAATTAATATAGACTTATTTTCACGCAGTTCCTCACAAAATGCCATGTTACGAGCTCAAAACATTTTTACAATAGTGCGTGATTTGTAAGATAATACTTTATGACATTTGCAGTGCATATTCAGCTCCATTTGTGGCTTTTCTGATGTAGTGAACTTGCTCGGTAGCGCACCTGATACAGCAGTGCTAGTGATACAAATCACAATAAAAGAGCTCAAAGACTCAAAGGCATGGTTTCTTCAGGAAATGCATTTTTAGGTCACATTTGTTTAGTGTAGGTGATTTTTGCACACTGGACATGTGTATATAAAAAGTATATATACTGGAGACACTGGAGCTGCATTTCCCAAAGCCATTGTATTGGCACTGATCTGATCTGCTCAGGCTTGCAATGCATTGGGAAATGCAGCTCCAGTGTGTCCAGGGAATACAGTTCTTATGAACACTGATTGTCACTAACTGACAAAATGTTCAACGAACAATGAGTAAGATCAGTTTTATATAAATCATTCATCTGAACACCTGATGTCAAACCGAGCGTGCGTGGATAACAGTTTCTGAGTAATCTCTATATTCCTGTGATGCATTAATTATGAGTCTCTCATGAACATTTTGTTAAATTCAGAAACGGTTAACTCAAGTGTATTTAGCTTCGTACTGACTGCTGCGTCAGTGCCATTATGTGTGTGTATTATGTAATGTAATTATGTTGGCCGTCCGTCTGTCCGTCCAGAACACGTTAACATCAAAGTTTGTCATACTTTACTCATCTAGTTAATCCTAGACGTTTTCTTTTTACAGAGACTTGAGTGAGAACTTCATCCAGGCGATTCCCCGAAAGGCCTTCAGAGGAGCCACGGACATCAAGAACCTGTGAGACTCGTGACACCACAGCACAAGAGTTCAGAGATCAGACTAGAGCGTTTGCTGAACATCATTTCACTCTGTGTTTTTACAGTCAGTTAGACAAGAATCACATCAGCTGCATCGAGGACGGCGCTTTCCGCGCCTTACGCGGGCTTGAAGTTTTGTGAGTATAAAAACATACACAGTTAAACATACCGACTGCATCTCATCAACCAATTAAGAAATAATTGTGATTTCACAAGTCAGTTCGTTCTGAAGGTTTTCTTGACTAAACGAAACAGTCTGTCATCATTTAGTCATTGCTTAATCACCTAACCTTTGTTTTTGTGTTTGCTGTTTGTCAGGCAAACGCATCATAAGTGGTTTGTTCTTTGTCTTTAGTTTTAGTCATTGTCTGTTTTGCCTGAGTTCTCGTGTCCCTGATTAGTGGCACACCTGTTCCCTGTTCCTTTGAGTTCCTGCCTCATGTATTTAAGCCTTCAGTCTTCCTCGGTTCTTTGTCTCGTGTTAATGTTACGTCGTGCATATAAAAGAAGAAGGATAAAAAAAAAGAAATGATGGGGTTAATTTTTTTAAATAAATGCATGGATTAAATAATTGTATTGCATTATAAAAATTGTGAAACAAATGGATCATAATTATTGCATAAATATTACTTAGTACTATAAAATTCCATCAAAATACAAAATATTTAAAAAAATATTATTACATTTATTTAAAAGAAAAAAAGGTTAAATTTGAGGTGTTCGGCCTCTTTTGACTGGAGTATAAGTGAGAGGCCTTAATGAGGGGCACCAGAGGGTTTCATTCTTTTGATTTTTTGCAGAACGCTGAACAACAACAACATCAGCAGCATTCCAGTGTCGAGCTTCAACCACATGCCCAAGCTCAGGACCTTGTGAGTAACACACACAGACACACACACACACACACACACACACAGACACACACACACACACACACACACACACACACAGACACACACACACACACACACACACACACACTCACACACACACACACACACACACACACACACACACGTGCATAAAACACAAAGCATGCATACACACACACACACACACACACACACACGTGCATAAAACACAAAGCAGGCATACACACACACACACACACACACACACACACACACGTGCATAGAACACAAAGCATGCATACACACACACACACACACACACACACACACACACACACACACACACACACACACACACACACACACACACACACACGTGCATAAAACACAAAGCATGCATACACACACACACACACACACACACACACACACACACACACGTGCATAAAACACAAAGCATGCATACACACACACACACACACACACACACACACACGTGCATAAAACACAAAGCATGCACACACACACACACACACACACACACACACACGTGCATAAAACACAAAGCATGCATACACACACACACACACACACACACGTGCATAAAACACAAAGCATGCATACACACACACACACACACACGTGCATAGAACACAAAGCATGCATACACACACACACACACACACACACACACACACACACACACACACACATAAAACACAAAGCATGCATACACACACACATCACACACACACACACACGTGCATAAAACACAAAGCATGCATACACACACACACACACACACACACACGCATATAGAATACAAAGCATGCATACACACACACACACACACACACACACACACACACACACACACACACACACACACACACACACACACACACACACACACACACACACACACACACACACACACACACACACACACACACACACACACACACACACACACACACACACACACACACACACACACACGTGCATAAAACACAAAGCATGCATACACACACACACACACACACTCACACACACACACACACACGTGCATAAAACACAAAGCATGCATACACACACACACACACACACACACGTGCATAGAATACAAAGCATGCATACACACACACACACACACACACACACACACACACACACACACACACACACACACACACACACACACGTGCATAAAACACAAAGCATGCATACACACACACACACACACACACACACACACACACACACACACACACACACACACACACACATGCACACCGATTGTAATTACACAAGTCTGTCAAAAACAAAAACATTCTGTCAGTATTTGCTCGCTCATTCTAAAACTTCAGGACTTCTTCAGAAAACATTTAAAAAAAAAAAAAAATTTTAAATGATATGACAGTGAGTAAATTATAACTGAGTTATGTGATGGGAGATGATAGATGCTGTTAGTTTATATTTGGTTATTCCCTGTAATGTAATGTAAGGGCGTTTTCAGACCTGTAGACCATTTTCCTTGTTCCCAACCAGGGATTAAAATTGATACACTGTTGCAATTTCTTCTTGGTTTGGTTCGCTTTCACAAGGCACCATTTCCAAACAGACCAAAATGTGTCAGTGCATGCCACGTGTGAGTCAACAGGCCTCTCATTGGTCAGTGCAGCTGTTTGCATTCTGAGATTCTGCTTATTGTTACAATGTTGCAATGCTTTCTCATAGCAGTCATTCATCAGGATGGACAGACTACAGCTTTGCGGGCTTATTGTGGCTTTCTTTATAGCTGTCGTTATCATTTTGAGGAAGAATGCTTCCTCAGTATGTTGGACAGCTGTTCTAAAATATATTAGTCTGACCAAATTTCAATTAGCCATTTCACGATTAGTTTTAGGAGGATTAGCGAAAACAAACACTGCTGCGTTTCATGCAATGTACATAATTACCCATCATACATTGTGATCAAACCTGGTCCATTGGGTCAGACTGCTTTCTCACCACACTGGGTTGCTGAATCACTCTAGAGTTCGTTTTGAAGTGGGTCAGACCATCTTGTTTAGGCGATTTTATTTATTTTTTTATATATGCCTAACATATATGTCCGTGTTCATATACGCCTAAACGAACCGGACTAAGGGAGAAAAGGCTCCAGGTTCTGAAACAAACGTTCCAAACGAGCCCTAAATCACATAAACGCTTCTGACAGATGCAAACTTAAATGAACTTACACTGAGATCATGTTTTAACTTTAATAGTCAAATTTAAACACATACCAGTTTTTTTATTGATGTGATATCCTGGTAAGAGTATGCGCTTTTGTACTTCCTGATGAGAAACTGAATTAAATAAAGTACACGTTTGTGCTTGCATGTTCTGTATGAGAGTTGAACTGCAGTTTTAGGCCCATCTTTGCTGACAACTCAACACAGATAACACACACACACACACACACACACACACACACACACACACACACACACACACACACTCATTCCATGCAGTTTTGGCGGGACGGCTCAGGCCACACGGCTCTGCCAGAAGCCGCAGTTTGTAATTCACACACACACATACAGCACATTACCCCAGAAATAAACACCCCCACACACTGTTTTTATGAAATGTATATTCTGGTATTTCTCTGGAATTTCTCAAGCGTTTCACCACATGGAGTTTCTTTCTCATGATGTTCTGCTTTATTTATTTATTTATTCAGTTATTCAGTTCCAGAAACGGACATTACAGGTTTTCATTAAAGAATGTCATGAACATAATTAAAGTTTTAGAGGTTTTAGAGAATGAAAGCCAGATCCGCGTGACTGTTCCCTGTTTGTTATTTTATTATTCGTTTGCAGCAGTAAAACAGGATCGTTTTTTATAGTTCATTCTGAAGCACGTGTCCCATCATCCCGCAGCAGACGTTCCTCCTTTACCAGACCCTACTAATCAGATAATGGAGTTACTGGTTAAAGATAATCGTGTATTGACCATCAGTTAGTTACTAGTGTTGAAACTGCCGGTTATGGTAAGGGGCGGGACATTTCCCAAACACCAATCACAACACACTGCTCCAGCTGACCAATCAGAGCACAGTGCTGCTTTTCAGAAGGAGGGGCTTCATAGAGACAGGAACTAAACAGAGCGTTAGTGACAGACTGGGAAGAGAGGAGCCGCAACAATGGAGAATATGAGGAAATAATCAACATTCCAGCAGGAAAACCTGCTCTAGTAGAGCACAAACACAACAGCAAGAGCAGAATATGGCCTGTTTACTAAAATACAATACTTAAAATGTTTGGAACAATGTATTGTCGATAATGAAAGTTTAGACAGATTAAAGCCGCAAAGCTCCGTTATAAGGATCGAGTGGAGTCTCATTTGCAACTCAACGACTCTCAGCGGGACTTTCCCAAACACCAATCACAACACACTGCTCTAGCCGACCAATCAGAGCACAGTGTGCCTTTTCAGAAGGAGGGGCTTCATAGAGACAGGAACTAAACAGAGCGTTACTGACAGACTGGGAAGAGAGGAGCCGCAACAATGGAGAATATGAGGAAATAATCAACATTCCAGCAGGAAAACCTGCTCTAGTAGAGCTCAAACACAACAGCAAGAGCAGAATATGGCCTCTTTAACATCCATGCTTCCACTTTTCCTCCTCCAGCCGTTTACATTCCAACAACCTGAACTGTGACTGTAACCTGGCCTGGTTGTCGCAGTGGTTACGCGAGCGGCCGACCATCGGTCTGTTCACCCAGTGCAGCTCTCCAGCTCCGCTACGAGGACTCAATGTAGCCGAGGTCCAGAAGCATGAGTTCAGCTGTTCAGGTAAGACAAGCCCTCAGTGACCAATCTGCCTTCCTTTCTCTGTTCTGTTCCACTGATCTGAATTAAAGTTTATCACCAAAATAACTGACCAGAGCCTAGTTGGTAACACTTGACAATAAAGGCCTCGATATACTCATGGCAAAGATTTTTTTCACTGTTGCTGGGAGTGACGTTTTATATGAATATGTGCTGCTCTTTCCTCTCAGTGACAGAATAAACACAACAGAAATGAGAAAACATCAGTTGAGAAAGCATCTGATCATAGTGATGAGGATCTGTTTGCTCTCTGAGATTCAGATCTCCAGTCACGTCACGTTTATTTATACACGCTTTATACAGTAGATTGCTTTAAAGCAGCAGCTTTACCGTATTAAACATGAACAACAGTGTCAATTACAATCACAGCTTCAGTTTCTGCTATAAAGCGGCTCTCAGTGTGCTCGTGTTTTTACTCGCGTCTGACCTCGACCGACTGAACACAACAAATGAAGGGCCACACCCACCTATTACATCATCACCACACGGACCAGTGGGAGTTCAGAGGCGTTTACCAGCCGGAGAGAACTTTTCCAGGAAGTTAGCTTTGGAAATGTGTTTTGATCTTTTGACGTTTTGACCAGATGTTTTTCGAAATGATGTCAAGCTAATTCGTTCTTCAGTTTTGCTTGAAGTATATCAGGGCCTTCAGGTCTTAATATTTAGCGTTAGTTAACTATGTCACCTTAAAATACCATGTTTTGCAATACAACATGAACACAATAAGTACATTGTACCTAATTTAAAAAAAAAAAAATTTTATGCAAGTACGCAGTAGTTAAAGACACCTAACATGTGACCACTGAGGTCAACAGAGACAAATTTGTATTTTAATGTTTTAGTACGTTGAAATTAACAAACTAAGAAAACCAACCTAGTTCTCCTGATTTTTAACTGCACAGTTACTTTGTATCACTCACAACCTCTTCTTATTCATTACGTCTGTCCCTCGGCAGGTCAGTCTGAGAGCGCTGGGGTTCAGTCGTGTAGTTTGGCCACGGGCTCGTGTCCGGCCGTCTGCACCTGCAGTAATAATATAGTGGACTGCAGAGGGAAAGGACTGACGGCGATCCCGGCCAACCTGCCCGACAGCATGGCGGAGATGTAAGTTCCTGTAGCTCAAACGGTAGAGCACGACGTAAGCAACGCCAAGGTTGTGGGTTCAATTCCCAGGGAATCCATAAACTGATAGCATGCATACCTTACATGCAGTGCAAGCCGCTTGGGATAAAAGCGTCTGCCAAATGCATACATGCAAATGTTAGTCTGAGCTTTTGACTTGTTTTCCAGTACAAATATCCAAATATTCTTGAATCAAGATACATTTACATGAGAAACAAAATTACTCTGAAAATTTTCTGAAAAATGTATCAAAATGAAGTATTAAAATAAGAACAAATATCTGCCAATGGGGTCAGAAAAATAACCTTGTTTTCCCTTTGAGTTAAGTTTTTTTGTTTGGATGTTAAATGTTTGGATATTTGGAAAACAAGACTGAAATACTGAGGAAGAACATAATTTTGCGATCGCTTGATTATAGTCACATGATCTACGACAGATGTATTTGGACAGAGACTGAACAGACCACAGGAATGTTCTGTCTGGAATCACTGCAATCCAAAGAATGTAAATTGTGTTTCTATATTTCCTACTGAGTGCCCTGCGTTTGAAGAGAAGGGAAATTCTGCAAGTGTTTAAGTCAAACTGTTATTGCCTCTGGCTCTGAAGGCTCTAAATGACCCTGACAAATGACTTTCCTGTTTTAAATGAGGCTTTTTAGACTGAAAACAACTGCTTTCTTCACAGTACTGTGGACTGAAGCCGCAGGGTGTGCCATTAAAACAGACCCTTAAAAACACAACCAGCCGCCACAGACGCTAATGACATCCAAACCAGACGAAAAGACGAACCGGAGACTTTATCAGCACTGCTGATGTTCGCTGTGTTCTCGAAGTTTCTGCCATACCAGAATGATTGTATTGCCATGAATGTATCCTACGACAGATCGTTCCAGCCAGGCCACAGAAGCCATACACACATGGGAAATTTATTTTTGGCAGAATTACAGCATACTGTATGTAGTATTTGCCTGTTAACACTAAAATGACTAATATAATTTAAACACAGCAAATGCTTTAATCAGTTTGTGAATGTACTCTCCTTAAAGCAGCTTGCAAATGGGCACTACCACCTTATTTTTAACGTAAGAGCAGGTGCAGCTATTTGTACATTGAATGTTGAATGAATCTGGCTTCCAGTGTCATTCGCTTCCAGTTATTTTTAGCTGTACAAAACAACAGCTTTTTACCATATTATTGTCTTAATTATAAACCCATTTGTTTGTAGTGCAAACAGCTTTACCGTTTACTGCACTTCGTTATTCATCTAGTTATTTCCCTATAACGTTTTCACACTGTGCTTAACCCTGGATTATCATCATTCTAAACACCATTTTTAACCCCAGGTACAGGAACGTTTCACTCAGAAGTGGGGTTAGCACTGCGGTTTGCCCGGGGTTATGAAACCCTGCTCCGGAGCAGGATTAGCGCTGCTTTTGCACCATTTAACCCCACATTGCAGTGCTAAAGGTGTGCAGCATAAAACAATGCAGTGCAATGTGTTCTGCATTCCAGACAACTCGTAATTCTGTTTTTTTTTTTTTACCTTGTACTCGGAAATTACGTCTGGAATGCTGCTTGAAGTCAAAAATCTATCCTGTGAACTCAGGGCAGATCAATCAACCCCGACCTCAGAAATACATTTGAACCACAAGCCAGAGCCCATCGCAGACCCTGAGCTGAAGCCTTCATCCTCATGCCCCCGAAGTCTGTACCACCTCATGCGAAATCCTTAATTCCTTGATTCCCTCCTACATTCCAGCCTTGTCTCCACTGTTGGTCCCATTCAGTCCCATTTCATTTCCGTCGCCATTGGCTCTGTCCAGTTCCAAGTCATTCAAGTTATCCAAGTCATCCCTGGTCAAGCCCAACTCCAAGTCTTCGTTTCCCAGCACCAATTATCCTTCATTGCTTATGGTCCTGCCCAGCTTCCCCCTCCCAGCCAGTTTCCAGCCTCACTTTCGCTGCCTCCCTTCAGCCTCTTGGCTTGTCCAGTGGTTCCGCCATGCTGCTCGGATCTGCCTTGGTGTATCCCTCAGGTACACCTCTAGCCTCCGATCCCTGGACTCCACCTCGGCTCTCCAACCTATCAGCTCCATTTTGGTTCAAACCTCCCTTGGCTTGACAACCATCTGGCTCTGCCAGGCTCCCCCTTCCCTCTGGCTACACCATGGTCAGTCATCACCCTGGTTGCGTGACAGTCTTCTAGTCCTCTGGTCCTCTCTATTCCTTATCCCTCCGCCCCTTCAGCTCCACTGGGCTCTTCTTTCCCTCTGGCTCCACTGTTGTCTTCACTCCCACTGGCTCCTCCACATCTGCAGAGCTCCCATCTTTTCCTTTGTCCCACAAGGCTGTGGTTATGCCTCGAGTCTTCTGCTCTTTGGCTCCACCTAGGAGACTGTCATCTGTTCCACCTCAGTCAGACAGGCTCCTGGCTACACCTTGCCTCTTTTCTCCATTGGTTCCCCCGTGGGCCTTCGTCTTGGCACTGCTCTAGATTATACTATGACCCCTCATTCCTTCATCTTCTCCCTGGTTCTTTTCTCCCTCCTTTCCCCCTTATACTTTTCTGTCAGTTGGGAGCTACCATACAGGAGGGGGGAGTAACCTCTAGCCTCCAAACCCCAGACTCCATCTTGGCCCTCTGACCTATTGGCCTCTACCTTAGCTCCCTTTGCTCCACCATGCTCCCTCGCCCCTCTGGCTGCACCTTGGTCAGTCATCACCCTAGTTGGGCCATGGACTTTTAGTCATCAGGCTACGCCTCATTCCTCCACCCCTTCAGCTCCACTGGGCTCTTCTTCCCTCTGGCTCCACCGTTGTCTTCACTCCCACTGGCTTCACCCCAGTCTGCCGTCTCTGCCTTGGTCATGCGAGACTGTGGTTACAGTCCATCGACGACACCTCAGAACTTTGGCTCCCCAGCTCCGCCTGGGTCTCCACCTCAGTCAGACAGGCTCCTGGCTCCACCTTGCCTTTTCCCTCCATCGGTTCTCCCTGTGAGCCTTTGTCTTGCCATTGCTCTGTATCACACTCCACTCCCCCTTGAACTGTTCTGTCAGTCGGGAGGGAGGATTAATGTTCCCATCATCCTCCCTGGCACCTAAGCACACACACCTATCCCTCATCACCGGCACTAAATAGAGCACACACAGTCTTTGTCTGAACTCATCTGATACTACAGACTGCTTACCCTGCTCCTTACCTGTCAAATCCTACTTCAAAGTTCAAAGCTGAAAGGTCTCATTTACCAACAACCATCACTGTGAAAGACCATGCAAAACAATATCCGGATGACGTTTTTGCATAGGTTGATGCATTGGTTGATGCATTGGTTATTTTCAGCATTCTCTTTTTATAAATTACAGAGACCAATGATTCTTGAGATTAGAAAAGTAATAAATAAATAACTGTATTATGGAAACAATCTGAACACTTCAAATGACTAGAAAGTTATTTGCGCTGTATGTTGTCCAATAATAATGCTAATAAACCGAATACAAAACCCAGAGAGAATATTGATGGCAGAGACTATAGCATTAGTGAAGACTAAACTCAGACACGCACAAGACTGTGACTACTTGATTGCAGGTGAAATGGAGTGGGAGTGTGTCTATTAGAGAGCGCAATGAAATGTTAACATTGCAATTACGCTTGTGTGTTTTTGCAGACGACTGGAACAGAACGGCATCAAATCCATCCCTCCAGGAGCCTTCTCTCCTTATAAGAAACTGCGCCGAATGTAAGTTCGCAACACAGCTGAAAAAACAAGCTTATACAGACGTTATGCTACTCATTGATTGGATTTATTCATACAGAATCCAGTTTAATCTGTCATATCATTCAATTCAAGATTATTTGTATAGGGCTTTTAACAATATTACAATATTGTTTCATAGCAGCTTTATGGATAAATCAGAGATGAGTGTGTTAAAGTAATGTCTATATGGCAGTGGGCGGGGCTTGATTTAGTCCATGGGGAAATTGATTGGATGGTTGTGGTTTGCTATTGGCGGATCTCATGTGAGTGACAGGTTGCCCCGCCCTCATCATGAGAGAAGAGATGAGATGTCCCTGCAAGAGGGAGGGGAAGTTATTCTGATTCAAGATTACCAGGAACATGAATTTAAAACAATAGTAAAGATGTGCATGGAATTCCATAGTACAATATTCCATAGAAAAACAAGAATTGTCCATTTTGATTATGTTTGACTCTAAGTTGGTTGGTTGGTGTTTTAACGCCATGCCAGCTTTCTCGTCTATTTTCACAGTGAGTAACAAGTTAAAAAAACTATAAAAGAGCAATTAAAAATCCTGTATACTGTATAAGCTTACATAAAAACTAAATGGATTTAGGATTGACTCTTTTAAGTTTGCATCAATTCTGTTATTGTCCTGATTATTACTGTGAAGCTGCTTTGAAACAATCTGTATTGTTTGAATAAATGTGACTTGACTTAAAGTTGAGATTTTCCAGAAGCCGATTTGCTCATGTAGCATGTCTTGTAAAAAGCTCTACAAACTCACATGACATGTTGTCAGGGAGTATTTTCTCTCTGCAGTCTGTGCTTGCGTGTGGTTTGATGGGTAGACCGCAGGCTTATTAAAGTCTTCTCCGTGGCCTATAATGCCTGCCGTTTACTAATAGTCTTCACCACAGCCGAGCTGGAGGTTCAGACCTACCCATTTACATACCGACTGCCACATGAGCCAAAAACAGCCCAGACCCAGCGTGATCCTGGCAAACTCACTTCACATGTCGTCTGCTGACACTTTGACACTACCGAGTCTTTTTCTGTCTCTCTTTACAGAGATCTCAGCAACAACCAGATTTCTGAGATCGCTCCGGACGCCTTCCAGGGCCTGCGCTCCCTAAACTCACTGTGAGTGTGTGTGTGTGTGTGTGCTGTGATAGGTGGTTTGTGGCTTATCTCATGCATATTAATTAGGCCATGCTGACTTTCTGGGTGTAAACTCATTAATATTCATGGACAACCCTTCACCGCATCTTAACTTACTGTACATCACCCACATGCTGTTTGCTTGAATTCTCTAATTCACTTTTGATTCAATTCCATCAGATTTTGTAAGTTAGAGGATTTATTTCTTTAATTCAGCATGAAAAGGAAATTCACCCGATCTGTTTACTAAATGTCTCTTGGTGATCTTATTGTGAATGATTCAGCTGATTCATGTTTAATTTTTATTTCATTTATTTTTGAAAGCGTAATATTTAATCAAAGTAACTGGTGAAGAGTCAGTCTTCTCTCCGGAGATGTATGCAGGATTCTACAATCATTTAATCAGTTTTAAACTCCGCCCCCTGCAAGCTACATACACTTGAGTGCCACGCCCACATTTCATCATCCAATCAACAACTAATTCACAGAACCAAGTCCCACCCAACATTTTACGTTTGCGATAATCCATTACACTCGGATGCACATCAAAATATGAAATAAAAAATCTATCGCCACTTCAATTTCATCGCAAATTTAATGCAAAAAATTTTGGGGGGAATTTTCTTGTTTGGAATAACTTTAAAAATGCTAAAACCCAGCTGACAAAAAATATGCTCTGAGAGCGTTTTGCTGACGTTCCCATTAAGTTATGAAAACATTATTTCTCTGAGCGTTCATAATGTGCAGTTTTTAGTATGTTTTAAAAACGTTTTTTCTTGGTTATTTGAACGTTAAGGAAACATTCCATTGTATCGTTTTTAATTATGAGAACTTTTGAATGTTCTCTGAACGTTCCGAAACAAGTAGCAACATTTAAAACACGTTAGACGAACATTCCATGAGCAATGTATAAATAACGTTTTGTGGCAATGCTTTGAGAACATGATATATATTATAATTAATGCTGGCCAATCGATTAATCGCGATTAATCGCATCCAAAAGTTTCTGTTTACATAACATATGTGTGTGTGTGCTGTGTAGAATTATTATGTATATATAAATATGCATGCATGTATATATTTAAGAAATATTTGCATGTGTATATATAATTTATCTCATATATAAATATAACATAATTTTCTTAAATGTATATATGCATGTGTGTGTATTTATATATACATAATAATTCTACACAGCACACACACATATGTTATGTAAACAAATATTGTGGAAGCGATTAATCGTGATATAATGAATTATATATTTTCAGACCCAAGTTAAAATGCCTTATATTTGCAGAGTCCTTGTTACATCTGAAATTGGTTATTTGTCATGTGTTTAAACGCATCAAGATGTAACAATGAATAGATATGTATTAAAATGTATGTGGCTATTATTATTCATGATATGCATTACAAAGCATTGATATGCTTTCCACCTGTGACCTTTAGCTCGTCTAGCAGTACGGATGTGTGTACATAGTCTTCTGTTGATTGTCTCTCTGATGTTCAGGGTTCTGTACGGAAACAAGATCACTGATCTGCCCAAAGGAGTGTTTGACGGGCTCTACGCGCTCCAGCTGCTGTGAGTGTTGAAAGAACTGGCTGTCCATTTCATCTCAGTTGAGATATTGAAGAGTTGTGATTGTTATTTCTTAGGGCTGGGAGGTCTAGATTATAGAAACGAATGAAAGCTGCTCACTGCTGTTCTGCATGATGTGTTTTCATCTCTTCCTCCTGTGTTTCCAGGCTTTTGAATGCAAACAAGATCCACTGTCTTCGTGCAAACACCTTTCAGGACCTGCAGAATCTCTCGCTGCTTTCTTTATACGACAACAAAATCCAAACGCTGGCCAAGGGCACCTTCACCTCGCTGCGCGCCATACAGACCCTGTGAGCACACACACATTCATACCACACGCTCTTATAGCTCAAAATAAAATCAATAGAGAACTTTTTTGCATGCCTAATATTAGACTCAGATATGTAAAGCATTTAAATGAAGTGATTATATTTTCATAAAAACATGCAAAATAATGTGTTGTTGATGTAGTCACTCCCTTTTTGGCCTGGAGTTGGTCTCTTTTTACAGAAGTGAAATCACTTGGTGAAATGTTACATTTATAAGTATAAGAAATTATAGACGTTTAAGTTTATTGTGAAGCAAATGCCCTGTACTAAACTTGTTTTATTTATTACCAAACATATTTTTTTTTTGTCAAAATAATTTGCTATGAAAGCAATGTGTCTAGCCTAATTGTGTTCCAAATTTGAAGTTGATATCTCAAAAATTGAGCTTTGTGAGATTTTGTTTGGGCGTTCTACCTAAAAAACTCGTATTAAAAATATCACTTCTATCACAAAACAGCGGCCAGACATGGAACCTTGAGTCTCAGACCTTCCCAACGATGTGTGTTTCGTCAGGATTAGAACAGAATTGATTATTAAATAGTGCAGTACATTGAGTTAAATTTGATGCATGGCTCCGCCCACTAGGGGGAGGAGCTCCGCTAAATGCTGAGAACACTGTTTAAAGCACTCAAAATGGTTTTCGAAGGATGATTTTTTTTATTTTATTTTTTTTTATATTTAAGCATTCAAATCTAATTTATAATGATTACTAAAATATCTGATGGGACCATACAATAAGAGTTACTTTAGGTAATACCAGCAAAAGTAATCCAATTAGATTAATGTAATCTTTTAGATTACACTTTTTAGGTAATGATACTGTAATTTATAATCCTTACCAGTTCACATTTCTGAGGTAATCTATACTCACAATGTACTGTAGATGAGTTAAGGTTCCCCACACACACACACACACACACATACACAGACACACACACACACACACACACACACACACACACACACACACACACACACACACACACACACACACACACACAGACACACACACACACACACACACACACACACACACACACACACACACACACACACACACACACACACACACACATACACACACACACACACACACACACACACACACACACACACACACACACACACACACACACACACACACACACACACACACACACACACACACACACACACACACACACACACACACACACACACACACACACACACACACACACACACACACACACACACACACACACACACACACACACACACACACACACACACACACACACACACACACACACACACACACACACACACACACACACACACACACACACACACACACACACACACACACACACACACACACACACACACACACACACACACACACACACACACACACACACACACACACACACACACACACACACACACACACACACACACACACACACACACACACACACACACACACACACACACACACACACACACACACACACACACACACACACACACACACACACACACACACACACACACACACACACACACACACACACACACACACACACACACACACACACACACACACACACACACACACACACACACACACACACACACACACACACACACACACACACACACACACACACATACACACACACACACACACACACACACACACACATACACACACACACACACACACACACACACACACACACACACACACACACACACACACACACACACACACACACACACACACACACACACACACACACACACACACACACACACACACACACACACACACACACACACACACACACACACACACACACACACACACACACACACACACACACACACACACACACACACACACACACACACACACACACACACACACACACACACACACACACACACACACACACACACACACACACACACACACACACACACACACACACACACACACACACACACACACACACACACACACACACACACACACACACACACACACACACACACACACACACACACACACACACACACACACACACACACACACACACACACACACACACACACACACACACACACACACACACACACACACACACACACACACACACACACACACACACACACACACACACACACACACACACACACACACACACACATACACACACACACACACACACACACACACACACACACACACACACACACACACACACACACACACACACACACACACACACACACACACACACACACACACACACACACACACACACACACACACACACACACACACACACACACACAGACACACACACACACACACACACACACACACACACACACACACACACACACACACACACACACACACACACACACACACACACACACACACACACACACACACACACACACACACACACACACACACACACACACACACACACACACACACACACACTAATATTTTGAACATATTTAGAACATTTGCAGCAAATAACTGGTTCCCAACTAACAAAAAATAATTTCTAAGAATGTTTTGCTAATTAAGTTATAAAAACGTTATTTCTAAATGTTCTCGGAATGTTCAAATCATCCATTTTTAAAATGTTTTAAGGAATATTAAG
Organism: Paracanthobrama guichenoti; assembly: GCA_018749465.1. Classification (NCBI taxonomy): domain Eukaryota; kingdom Metazoa; phylum Chordata; class Actinopteri; order Cypriniformes; family Gobionidae; genus Paracanthobrama; species Paracanthobrama guichenoti. The sequence goes on from CM031955.1 coordinate 6,861,775, forward strand.
GGAACATTCCATTGTATCAATTCTCATTATGGGAACGTTACTTTTGAATGTTCTCTGAACATTCCGAGACAAGTAGTAACATTTTAAAAACATTAAACGAACGTCCAACTAAAACGTTTCAGAGAAATGCTCCATGAATGATGTTTTGGTGCTAACATTTTGAGAACATCATTAAAGGACAGATAACCTTCTATTAACGTTACTGGAGGAATGTTTGTTCGTAACATTGAGAGAACCTTTCCAGAACGCTCTGAGAATGTTCCCTGTTAGCTGAGTTACAGATTGAATCGTGTAAATGTCAATGAATGAATGTGTGTGTCTTGTTTTCAGTCATTTGGCTCAGAATCCGTTCATCTGTGACTGTAATCTCAAGTGGCTGGCTGATTACCTGCGCTCCAACCCCATCGAGACCAGCGGAGCCCGATGCACCAGCCCTCGCCGGCTCGCCAACAAACGCATCGGCCAGATCAAGAGCAAGAAGTTCCGCTGCTCGGGTAAAGCTCTACACACACTTCACAAGAGCGTGAAAAACAGAACTACCAACCTCAAACTTCATGCACTGTTCCAAATGTTTCATGCTGTACACAATGGAACTGTACTACTGTATACATACATACTACAAACCCGATTCCAAAAAAGTTGGGACTGTACAAATTGTGAATAAAAACAGAATGCAATGATGTGGAAGTTTCAAATTTCAATATTTTATTCAGAACACAACACAGATGACATATCAAATGTTTAAACTGAGAAAATTTATAATTTTAAGGGAAAAATAAGTTGATTTTAAATTTCATGGCATCAACACATCTCAAAAAAGTTGGGACAAGGCCATGTTTCCCACTGTGTGGCATCCCCTCTTCTTTTTCTAACAGTCTGCAAACGTCTGGGGACTGAGGAGACAAGCTGCTCAAGTTTAGGAATAGGAATGTTGTCCCATTCTTGTCTAATACAGGCTTCTAGTTGCTCAACTGTCTCAGGTCTTCTTTGTGGCATCTTCCTCTTTATGATGCTCAAATGTTTTCTATGGGTGAAAGATCTGGACTGCAGGCTGGCCATTTCAGTCCCGGATCCTTCTTCTACGCAGCCATGATGTTGTAATTGATGCAGTGTGTGGTCTGGCATTGTCATGTTGGAAAATGCAAGGTCTTCCCTGAAAGAGACGACGTCTGGATGGGAGCATATGTTGTTCTAGAACTTGGATATCCCTTTCAGCATTGATGGTGCCTTTCCAGATGTGTAAGCTGCCCATGCCACACGCACTCATGAACCCCATCCCATCAGAGATGCAGGCTTCTGAACTGAGCGCTCACAACAACTTGGGTTGTCCTTGTCCTCTTTAGTCCGGATGACATGGCGTCCCAGTTTTCCAAAAAGAACTTCAAATTTTGATTGGTCTGACCACAGAACAGTTTTCCACTTTGCCACAGTCCATTTTAAATGAGCCTTGGCCCAGAGAAAACGGCTGCGCTTCTGGATCATGTTTAGATATGGCTTCTTTTTTGACCTGTAGAGTTTTAGCCGGCAGTGACGAATGGCACGGTGGATTGAGTTCACGACAATGTTTTCTGGAAGTATTCCTAAGCCCATGTTGTGATCTCCATTACAGTAGCATTCCTGTATGTGATGCAGTGCCGTCTAAGGGCCGGAGATCACGGGCATCCAGTATGGTTTTCCGGCCTTGACCCTTACGCACAGAGATTGTTCCAGATTCTCTGAATCTTTGGATGATATTATGCACTGTAGATGATGAGAACTTCAAACTCTTTGCAGTGTTTCTCTGAGAAACTCCTTTCTGATATTGCTCCAGTATGTTTGGCCACAGCATTGGGGGAATTGGTGATCCTCTGCCCATCTTGACTTCTGAGAGACACTGCCACTCTGAGAGGCTCTTTTTATACCCAATCATGTTGCCAATTGCCCTAATAAGTCGCAGATTGGTCCTCCAGCTGTTCCTTATATGTACATTTAACTTTTCCGGCCTCTTATTGCTCCCTGTCCCAACTTTTTTGGAATGTGTCGCTCTCATGAAATCCAGAATGAGCCAATATTTGGCATGACATTTCAAAATGTCTCACTTTCAACATTTGATATGTTATCTATATTCTATTGTGAATAAAAGTTTAAAAGTTTATGAGATTTGTAAATTATTGCATTCCTTTTTTATTCACAATTTGTACAGTGTCACAACTTTTTTGGAATTGGGTTTGTACACAAAAGAGCCTATACAGTAACAATGCTTCAAAGTAAGTCTCTGTTGGGATCCATTTTCCCCATCATGTGTTGGTATTGTGAGACGCTGATTGGTGATTCATGCCCTCTTGTGTCTCCATCACAGCCAAAGAGCAGTACGTCATCCCGGGTGAGTGTGTGTCCACTTCACTGTACATCACACACAGCTTTGGCTGGTGTTAATAGTCTGTGTTTGCACAGGTACTTTATTTCCAGTACACTATAAAAGAAAATGTTTTTTCAAAGAAGAAAATACCATTTCAGTTTTTCAACTTCAACATTTTTATTTGCCGTTTCTTTGTTTTTAACTCTATCCCTGCCAGCGTTTTTAACTCTTTCCCCGCCAGCGTTTTTAACTCTTTCCCCGCCAGTGTTTTTAACTCTTTCCCCCCAGTGTTTTTTTAGCTCTATCCCTGCCAGCGTTTTAAACCCTTTCCCCCCAGTGTTTTTTAACTCTATCCCCGCCAGAATTTTTTAACTCTTTCCCTGCCAGCGTTTTTAATTCTTTCCCCCCAGTGTTTTTTAACTCTATCCCCCCAGTGTTTTTAACTCTATCCCCCAGTGTTTTTAACTCTATCCCCCAGTGTTTTTAACTCTATCCCCCCAGTGTTTTTAACTCTATCCCCCCAGTGTTTTTAACTCTTTCCCTGCCAGCGTTTTTAACTCTTTCCCCCCAGTGTTTTTTAACTCTATCCCCGCCAGAATTTTTTAACTCTTTCCCTGCCAGCGTTTTTAACTCTTTCCCCCAGTGTTTTTAACTCTATCCCCAGTGTTTTTAACTCTATCCCCAGTGTTTTTAACTCTATCCCCAGTGTTTTTAACTCTATCCCCCAGTGTTTTTAACTCTATCCCGCCAGAGTTTTTTAACTCTATCCCCAGTGTTTTTAACTCTATCCCCCAGTGTTTTTTAACTCTATCCCCCCAGTGTTTTTAACTCTATCCCGCCAGAGTTTTTAACTCTATCCCCCCAGTGTTTTTTAACTCTATCCCCCCAGTGTTTTTTACCTCTTTCCCCCAGTGTTTTTAACTCTTTCCCCGCCAGCGTTTTTAACTCTTTCCCCCCAGTGTTTTTTAACTCTTTCCCCCCAGTGTTTTTAACTCTTTCCCGCCAGTGTTTTTAACTCTTTCCCCCCAGTGTTTTTAACTCTTTCCCGCCAGCGTTTTTAACTCTATCCCCAATGTTTTTAACTCTTTCCCCCAGTGTTTTTAACTCTTTCCCGCCAGCGTTTTTAACTCTATCCCCCCAATGTTTTTAACTCTAGCCCCCAGTGTTTTTAACTCTATCCCCCAGTGTTTTTAACTCTTTTCCCCAGTGTTTTTAACTCTATCCCCCAGTGTTTTTAACTCTATCCCCCAGTGTTTTAACTCTCTATCCCCCCAGTGTTTTTAACTCTTTCCCCAGTGTTTTTAACTCTATCCCCAGTGTTTTTAACTTTATCCCCCAGTGTTTTTAACTCCCCCAGTGTTTTTAACTCTTTCCCCGCCAGCGTTTTTAACTCTTTCCCCCCAGAGTTTTTAACTCTATCCCCACCAGCGTTTTTAACTCTATCCCCCCAGTGTTTTTAACTCTATCCCCCCAGTGTTTTTAACTCTTTCCCCCCAGTGTTTTTAACTCTTTCCCTGCCAGTGTTTTTAACTCTTTCCCTGCCAGCGTTTTTAACTCTTTCCCTGCCAGCGTTTTTAACTCTTTCCCCCAGTGTTTTTTAACTCTATCCCCGCCAGAGTTTTTAACTCTTTCTCCGCCAGCGTTTTTAACTCTTTCCCCGCCAGTGTTTTTAACTCTTTCCCCCCAGTTTTTAACTCTTTCCCCACCAGCGTTTTTAACTCTTTCCCCCCAGTGTTTTAACTCTATCCCCGCCAGTGTTTTTAACTCTTTCCCCCCAGTGTTTTTTAACTCTATCCCCGCCAGCATTTTAAACCCTTTCCCCCCAGTGTTTTATAACTCTATCCCCGCCAGCGTTTTTAACTCTATCTCCGCCAGCGTTTTTATCTCTATCCCCCCAGCGTTTTTAACTCTATCTCCCCAGCGTTTTTTAACTCTATCCCCGCCAGCGTTTTTAATTCTATCTCCGCCAGCGTTTTTAACTCTATCCCCTCAGCGTTTTTAACTCTATCTCCCCAGCGTTTTTTAACTCTATCCCCGCCAACGTTTTTAATTCTATCTCCCCAGCGTTTTTTAACTCTTTCCCCGCCAACGTTTTTTTTAACTATATCCCCGCCAGCATTTTTAACTCTTTCCCCCCAGTGTTTTTAACTCTTTCTCTGCCAGAGTTCTTAACTCTTTCTCTGCCAGTGTTTTTAACTCTTTCCCCGCCAGCGTTTTTAACTCTTTCTCGGCCAGCGTTTTTAACTATATCCCCGCCAGTGTTTTTAACTCTATTCCCACCAGCGTTTTTAACTCTTTCCCCGCCAACGTTTTTAACTCTATCCCCGCCAGCCCGCCAGCATTTTTAACTCTTTCCCCCAGTGTTTTTAACTCTTTCTCTGCCAAAGTTCTTAACTCTTTCTCTGCCAGAGTTTTTAACTCTATCCCCGCCAGTGTTTTTAACTCTATCCCCGCCAGTGTTTTTAACTCTATCCCCGCCAGTGTTTTTAACTCTTTCTCGGCCAGTGTTTTTAACTCTATCCCCGCCAGTGTTTTTAACTCTCTCCCCGCCAGTGTTTTTAACTCTTTCTTGGCCAGCGTTTTTAACTCTATCCCCAGTGTTTTTAACTCTTTCCCCAGTGTTTTTAACTCTTTCCCCAGTGTTTTTAACTCTATTTCCCCAGTGTTTTTAACTCTATCCCCAGTGTTTTTAACTCTATCCCCCAGTGTTTTTAACTCTATCCCCGCCAGTGTTTTTAACTCTTTCTCGGCCAGCGTTTTTAACTCTATCCCCCCCAGTGTTTTTAACTCAATCCCCGCCTGTGTTTTTAACTCTTTCCCTGCCAGTGTTTTTAACTCTTTCTCTGTCAGCGTTTTTAACTCTTTCTCCGCCAGCGTTTTTAACTCTTTCGCCACCAGTGTTTTTTTTAACTCTTTTCATAAAAAGCTGAAAACATCACACTATTTTCATAGATTAAAACGTGCGTAAACAATGCTTTTAGCGGGTTTTTTTCTGCTGCTTCCTTGTCTGTGTTTTGATCAGGAGATTTTGTACTCTTTCAGGAGATTATAGCGCCCCCTACCGTATAACAGTGAAAACATTATTTGCTTGAAAATGTATGCCAAAACGGTTCTATATAAGGAGAAATGTCTTAAATGATTGCATAATACTTCTACATTTTAACAGGTTATTTAAATTATTTCTACTGATAAACTGTTTATAAGCTGTTTAATTCATAACATTTAATTAAAATTAAAAAAATGAAAACAAAATTAACTAAAACCAAATCCATAAAATTATCCCATGATGGAACCCCTAAAAGGTTCTATATGAAGCATCTGATAGAACCCTTTCGGTTCCATTTAGAAGCTTTTCTTCAAAGAGTGTAAGAAAAATGGAAGTAATTATTATGATCGCTAAATTTAGAGGATCTTGTAATCATCACTCACCGTCCCCTGGAGTGTGTGTGTGTGTGTTAATTATTGAACACCAGTTAGATAACAGCCTTGTGCTTCGGCACATGTAAACACTTCCTTTGTTAAAGCATTCTGACATCGCAAGCCTCTGTTCACTTTGCTTGAACCCAAAAATAAGTTTTGCCAATGTTCCCAAAACGTTATTTTTGAATGTTCTCAGAACGTCCATTTAAAATAAAATCTTTTTAAAACATTTCTTGGTTATGTGAGCATTAGAAGAATGTTTTCTGTATTTTCTGAAACTAGTAGTTAGTAACCATTAGAAAACGTTCTGTGAATGCTGCATAAGTAGTAATGTTTTTATGCTAACATTTTGAGAACGTTATTAAACATACATAATTTCTTGTAGGAACTGAGGACACCCGGCTGAACAATGACTGTAATAATGACCCAGTCTGTCCAGCCAAATGCCGCTGTGAGTCTAACGTCGTGGACTGCTCCAACCTGAAACTGAACCGCATCCCTGAACACATCCCAGCATCCACCACTGAACTGTAATACAGCACCAGCCAATATTTCTGATAATTCTCCAGAAGTCTGTTTGGTTTAATCTCATTTTGCCGTATGTTTTTTCACAAGCCGTCTCAACAATAATGAGATCACGACGATAGAAGCCACAGGCGTTTTCAAAACGCTTTCTCATCTGAAGAAAATGTAAGTCTCGCCGTCACATCTGTCTGTGTGACCGGTTCTGATTCTTTACTAACGTTGACCTTTGACCTGCAGAAACCTGAGCAACAATAAGATCTCTGAGATCGAGGATGGGGCGTTTGAAGGGGCATCTTCGGTCAATGAGTTGCACCTGACGGCAAACCAGCTGGACTCGGCGCACAGCGGGATGTTCAGGGGTCTGGACGGCCTACGGATGCTGTGAGCCCACGCCGTTTCAGTCAGAAACCAATCATAATTTATCATGTTCTTCATTTGAATTCATGCACATGCTCTGTTTGTTTTCTAGAATGCTGCGGAACAATCGCATCAGCTGCATTCACAACAACAGCTTCACAGGCTTGCACAACGTCCGTCTGCTGTCCCTGTACGACAACACGCTGACCACCATAACGCCCGGAGCCTTTGACACGCTGCAGAGCCTCTCCACCCTGTACGAGCCAAACCGCTGCTTTATCTGACCCAACACTGGCAGAAATCCAGAGAAGAGTTTAGCATGTGCTGCTAGAGACAGATGTTTCCTGTAATCATTAACTTGAGCTGGGCCCAGCTAACAGAGAACGTTCTGCCAAAGTTACGGACAAGTGTTCTTCCAGTAACGTTAATAGAACGTTCGTTCAAAGTCATCTGGCCTTTAAAAATGTTCTCAATGTTTGCACAAAAAAATAGTATACATCATTTATGGAACGTTTTTTCTTAAATGTTTTAGTTTAAATGTTTCTACTTGTTTCGGAACGTTGAGAGATTATTCAAAAGTAACGTTCCCATAATGTTTGCAAAACGGAATGTTCCTTTAACGTTCATGTAACCAAACTTTTAAAAACATTTGGAAAAACTGGATGTTTTGAACGTTCAGAGAACATTCAGAAATAACGTTTTCATAACATATTGGCAACATTAGTAGAACATACTTTTAGCTGGATCCAGCTAACAGGAAACGTTCTCAGAATATTCTGGCAAGGTTTTCTCAAAGTTATAAACAAACATTCTTCTAGTAACGTTCTCAAAACGTCTGCACAAAAACGTTACGTCGTTCATGGAACTATTCGTTTAATATTTTTTAAATGTTACTACTTGTTTCAGAACTTTCAGAGAACATTTAAATGTAACGTTCCTATGTTTGCAAAACGTAATGTTCCTTTAACGTTCATGTAACCAAGAAAAAGCTTATTTTATCAAATTCACACCAAGAACGATAACTATAAAGAATAACTATAATGAAAACTATTATGGCAAAAAAGTGTTATGGCACATGCAATTTGGATACTACTGTAGGTATCTAAGGTGGCTATATACTGGGATTTTGTTAATTACATTCCCAAAATTAGCCAGTAATCTCAAAAAATGCCAAAGTTAACTAACATATTTTAAGAAAAGCACACACACACAAAAAAAAACACATTTAGATCTGTTTACATCTGCAAGCCCCGCCTTCAAAATAAAAGAGCCGATCACCAATCAGTACAGCCATTGCGTCACTGCAGATTGGATAAGAGATGAAATAGCTGGACGAGAGGTGTTTCAAAGATGGCCGCCGAGTGAAATGACTTGCCTGAAAGGGATTTTGGTTTGGTCTTGCAGATGAGGCTAATTAGGGATTCATGAGTATAGATTCTCCAAGGATTCACATTCTCCACTAAAACTGATCAGACAGACCAAACCATAAGTTGTACAGACTTGAAACTTTGAGGGATGGTAGTACCCACCCCGTCTATAATGTCAACCAGTCGTCACCTTGGCGAAAGTTTCGGGTATTTTCTGAAAAACCTACTTATGTGTCTTTTACCTAATCGGAATCTAACCAGTGCAGAAATGTTCTCTGGAGTCTCATTGTCACTAATTATCAAAAAAGTTGAAATTTCGATTCACAGGACACCAAAATGTTCAAAGTGGCCCCTTTTACTAAAATGGCTATCTCTTTTGAACGGAACTAAATAATTTCACCAAACTTGGTAAATCTATGTATGGGCTCAGTCTGTGGTCACGTGAAAAAGGGCACAGGGACTGGTGGCGCTATATACTAAAATAAAAATTAAAGCGGCTATAGTTACGCAACAGTCAGTCTGATTGAATTGAAAACTGGCATGCGGTGTGTTTGTCCAAGGTGCGACGATTGTCTACAAGGACATTCACGACACAGCCGCCGTCAGCCAATGAAGTTTGAGTGACTGTCAGATGAGGTTAATGGAGGCCGATCGGAGCGAAACTCACTGGGCCTGTTTGACTCGCGGCTCTAGAGGCCTGTCAGAAATGCGGAAGACATCGGCCACCGGGGGGCGCCTTCGTGTTTTTCACTCGCGTAAAGGACTGTATATCACGCAATATACAACTCCTCATGCTGAGCAACTTTGTCTCTAGGACCGCCCCGTCAATCGAACTGTTCGTGAAATATTGAAGATGCATATTTCAAAAACCAACTTTGGCAAACGTGTCCTAGGTTTTTGGCTCAATAACTGTTAATAATCTTTAAAACCACTATATTTCCTCCGGTAAATTGCCTGTATTTGCTGTAAAGGATCTTTTCCATCTATGATCTAAGTGGTCACATGCTTGCTAAATAAAACAATACCTTTTAGGCAAGTGCTTAAAGGCCTTGAACCCTGATAGTTGCACTCGCAGCTATATTAATATCTCTGTTTGTGTGGCAGAAACCTGCTGGCCAACCCGTTCAACTGTAACTGCCATCTGGCCTGGCTGAGCAGCTGGCTCAGGAACCGTAAGATCGTCACGGGGAACCCGCGCTGCCAGCGGCCCGCCTTCCTCAAAGAGATTCCCCTGCAGGATGTCGCCCTTCCAGATTTCCGCTGCGAAGACGGTAGGATCTAGCTCACCAAACTGCATGTCTGATTCCCAGTGTTCTGAGAGGGCTAATGATCCCTTCACGCTCATGTTTCTCTCAGAGCAAGAGGAGGCGAGCTGCACGCCGCCCGTCCAGTGTCCCAGCGAGTGCACCTGTCTGGAGTCGGTGGTGCGCTGCAGCAACAAACACCTGCGCCTCTTACCCAAAGGCATCCCTCGCAACGTCACCGAGCTGTGAGTCTGTGCCGCAATGAGCCATATAATACTATTACACTGTGCATCCTAACCAGGACTGGCTGCAGCCTGTAGAAAGGGGCAGGGCTGCACGTGTGGCTCCGCCCCATACTTACTCTGATTGGCTCGGTTGTCTTTCATAGGCATACATGATAGGAAATGTGTTCGGAGTTATCTTCTATACAATGCACAGACAATACAACATTAGTCTACCCCCCTTAATGGCAAGAGAAATTAATTATGATTTGAAAAACATACACCGATCAGGCATAACATTATGACCGGTGAAGTGAATAACACTGATGATCTCTTCCTCACGGCTCCTGTTAGTGGGTGGGATATATTAGGCAGCAAGTGAACATTTTGTCCTCAGAGTTGATGTGTTAGAAGCAGGAAAAATGGGCAAGCGTAAGGATTTGAGTGAGTTTGACAAGGGCCAGATTGTGATGGCTAGACGACTGGGTCAGCGCATCTCCAGAACTGCAGCTCTTGTGGGGTGTTCCCGGTCTGCAGTGGTCAGGATCTATCAAAAGTGCTCCAAGGAAGGAACAGTGGTGAACCGGCCACAGGGTCATGGGCGGCCAAGGCTCATTGATGCACGTGGGGAGCGAAGGCTGGCCCGTGTGGTCCGATCAAACAGACGAGCTACTGGAGCTCAAACTGCTCAAGAAGTTAATGCTGGTTCTGATAGAAAGGTGTCAGAATGCACAGAGCATCTCAGTTTGTCGCGTATGGGGCGGCATAGCCGCTGACCAGTCAGGGTGCCCATGCTGACCCCTGTCCACCGCCGAAAGCACCAACAGTGGCATGTGAGCATCAGAACTGGACCACGGAGCAATGGAAGAAGGTGGCCTGGTCTGAGGAATCACGTGTTCTTTTACATCACGTGGATGGGGAACACATGGCACCAGGATGCACTATGGGAAGAAGGCGAGCCGGCAGAGGCAGTGTGATGCTTTGGGCAATGTTCTGCTGGGACACCTTGGGTCCTGCCATCCATGTGGATGTTACTTTGACACGTACCGCCTACCTAAGCATTGTTGAGACCATGTACAGCCTTTCATGGAAACGGTATTCCCTGGTGGCTGTGGCTCTTCCAGCAGGATAATGCTCCTGACACAAAGCACAAATGGCAGCAAAAGGGGGACCAACACAATATTAGGTCATAATGTTATGCTTGATCGGTGTATACTCCATCCTACACTGCAGACGAACACATTTTCTATCAAAGACAATATGAAAGATGATCAAGGGGCGGAGCTACACGTGTAGCCCCACCCTGTTTTGCATGCTGCAGCCAGGAGTAGCAAGTGAGAAAATCACAGCCAATCAGCGCATATGTCATGTATCACGATGAGAACCAATGAGATTCCACAGTGGGCGGAGCTACTCAGAGCAGTTCACAGCTGAGAAAATGTCACTTATTTTTCTTTATTTATTTACTCATTTATTTATTTAATCAGGGACGATACACATTAATAATACATGGGGGGGAAAAAACAAGCTTTAGCCAATTTTCTTCCGCAGTTCCTGTTGAGATTCAAGATTAATTTATTTGAGTTGCATTTAAATTTCCATCCATTTGATTTACATAGCTTTAACATAACCTGTTAAATGTAATGTGATGCATATTTGTCAGAAACAGGTCAGATTTCTGACTGATATACGATTTCAGTCTCATCCATTTTGATTGGCTTGCTCCACAGGTAGCCATATTTGAACCGTTCTGACACTGAATAAATGTGATTTTCACAATGAACAGATTAAAGCTGATTCTAAGCAATTCAATTAATGCATTTTGAAAATGTGATATTTTTAAATCAAATCAAATAGATGCAAATTGTTATTAAAGTATGCCATGATTTTTATTTATTTATTTTTTTTTTGTGCAGAAATCTGACCTGTTTTATTTATGCATGACTGTTTATTTATGTGTGTTTATATTAAAACTGATCCAAATGCATGGAAGCTTCAGATGATATTCAAATGCATTCATCTTAAATTTGTGCCTATTCTTTAATAAACTCTAAGATGATCAGATCTCGCACAGTGTTACAGGATACAAGCTACTACACACACGCACGCACGCACGCACGCACGCACACACACACACACACACACACACACACACACACACACAATTTTAATTTCAGCATTTAGTAATACATTATTACAATCAAATCTTAATATTATTGAATGGACCTGAGCGGACTGAATTACCAAAGAACAAAACATAACCTAAGCGGGACCTTGTTTTAAGTGTTGTGGTGAAGCTGTTCTGTGTGTGTGTGTGTGTGTGTGTGTGTGTGTGTGTGTGTGTAATGAGTGTGTTTTTGAGTGGGAGTGACACACATCAGATGCCTGTCGTCCCTCCGAGCGTGAAAACCTGTCATTTACCCGGCGCTCTCACTGACTGTAGAGCCGCGTCCAGGTGTGCTGCGCTCTCAGCCCGTCATTAACCCTCAGCACCAGCTGCTGACACACACACACACACGCGCACGCACGCACACACACACACTCACACACACACACACACACACACTCGCACACACACGCACACTCGCACACACATACGCACACACACACACACACACACACACACACTTGCACACGCGCACACATACTCGCACTCGCACACACACACACACACACTTCTGGAGGAATTAAACCAAATCATTCTGATCACAGACTTTGACTCAGGCGTTTCAGAGCCACCAAACCAACATTTCGGTTAGGCCAGTTATCCAATCACAGCCTCTGATGAGGCAAAGTCACATGAGGTTTGTGGGATTCAGTCGGTAAATGTGTTTCCGTCGTAGTTTATGTGCATGTCTTCTTATTGAAGTCTGTCGGGTAAAGCTTACTGATGCAGTTCAGTCAGTCTGCTGATTGATTCCAACCGTTGCTCCTGCTCGGAGGCTTCCATACATGCTTCGTTTATACATAGAGTTGCATTTAAATATGTGTTTTGTCTGTCTGCAGGTACCTGGACGGGAACCAGTTCAGCACGGTGCCAAAGGAGCTGTCCAACTTCAAAAACCTGCAGCTAGTGTACGTTTCTCTCTCTTACTCACGCACACACACACACACACACACACACACACACACACACACACGTGCTCTCTGAAGCTGTCGTCTTCAGTGCCATTCATCCGCTGCTCTGATGATCTTTCGTTTCAGAGACCTGAGTAACAACAAGATCAGTGCCTTGACCAACTCTTCGTTCTCCAACATGAGTCAGCTCACCACCCTGTACGTCCTGACCACAGTAATCTCTCGCTGAATCAGCTGTGAAAGTGACTCTCATTGCTGTGATTTTTGTCCTGCAGGATCCTGAGCTATAACGCCCTTCGCTGTATCCCGACTCTCGCCTGCGGGGGTCTTCGCTCTCTCCGCCTGCTGTACGTATCTCTTCCTTACTGTCTCCAACATTCACAAACGATCTAGTGTCAGTCACACAAACCTTTCAAACTATTCGTGAAGCAGCCGGAACCATCCGATTATTTAACGGATGAGAACTTGAACTGAATTGAGCGGAATAACAACACTATTGTCTTGTTTTATAACTGAATAAAACATTTTCAAAAACTGATGAATTTAGTAACATCGACACTGTTATTGAACTGAACTGAATCAACATTGAACTGAACTGAATCAACATTAAACCGAATTGAATCAATATTGAGCTAAACTGAATCAACATTAAACTGAACTGAATCACCTTTGAACTGAACTGAATCAGCATTGAGCTAAACTGAATCAACATTAAACAGAATTAAATCAACTTTGAACTGAACTGAATCAACATTGAGCTAAACTGAATCATTAAACTAAACTGAATCAATATTGAACTGAACTGAATCAATATTAAACTGAACTGAATCAATATTGAACTAAACTGACTCAACTTTGAACTGAACTGAATCAACATTGAGCTAAACTGAATCAACATTAAACTGAATTTAATCAACATTGAACTGAACTGAATCAACATTGAAATAAACTGAATCAACATTAAACTGAATTGAATCAACTTTGAACTGAACTGAATCAACATTGAACTAAACTGACTCAACTTTGAACTGAACTGAATCAACATTGAGCTAAACTGAATCAACATTAAACTGAATTGAATCAACATTGAACTGAACTGAATAAACATGGAAATAAACCGAATCAACATTAAACTGAATTGAATCAACATTAAACTGAATTGAATAAACTTTGAACTGAACTGAATAAACTTTGAACTGAACTGAATCAACATTGAGCGAAACTGAATCAACATTAAACTAAACTGAATCAATATTGAACTGAACTGAATCAATATTAAACTGATTTGAGTCAGTATTGAACTGAATTGAATCAACATTGAACTGAACTGAATTAACATTGAACTGAACTAAATCAATATTGAACTGCTTTTAATTAAAATTGAACTGAACTGAATCAACTTTGAATTGAACTGAATTAACATTGAACTGAACTGAATCAATATTGAACTGAACTGAATCAATATTGAACTAAACTGAATCAACATTAAACTGAATTGAATCAACTTTAAACTGAACTGAATCAACATTAAACTGATTCAGTTCAGTTCAATGATGATTCGATTAAACTTTAAACTGAACTGAATCAACATTGAACTGAACTGAATCAATATTGAACTAAACTGAATCAACATTAAACTGAATTGAATCAACTTTGAACTGAACAAAATCAACATTAAACTGAACTGAATCAATATTTAACTGAACCACATCAATATTGAACTGAACTGAATCAATATTGAACTGCACTGAATCAACATTAAACTGAATTGAATCAACTCTGAACTGAACTAAATTAACATTGAACTGAACTGAATCAATATTGAACTAAACTGAATCAACATTAAACTGAATTGAATCAACTTTGAACTGAACACAATCAACATTAAACTGAACTGAATCAATATTGAACTGAATCAACATTAAACTGAATTGAATCAACTTTGAACTGAACTGAATTAACATTGAACTGAACTGAATCAATATTGAATTGAACGGAATCAACATTAAACTGATTCAGTTCAATGATGATTTGATTCAACTTTAAACTGAACTGAATCAAAGTGAATAATAACACTTTTGTCTTCATTACAGCAGAATTAGTCTCATTTTTGATAAACTTTGCATCATGGATTCTGTTATTTTCCTGTTTATTACTGTGAAGCTGCTTTGAAGAGCTATAGAAATAAAGCTGACTTATTCACCAAGTAAAACAAAAGACCGCCAATATGTGTGAAAGAAAAGCATAGTAGGATAATTATTCATAACCACCCGTTTTACAGAAGTCATGTTTAAAGAATAATAATGGGTAACACTTATGTATAATGCATTATAAAGATATTCATAGTGTACTGAATAATGCATTATATCTTTTCATTAATAATTGTAATCAAAGTTAAAATGCATTTTAATATTTGCAGATTCCTTGTTGCATCTGAAAATGGTTGATTGTTGTGTGTTTTAATGCATTATACTTTCTATAGGTGTATCATAACTGTAGTTATCATTCATGAGACCTCACCCTTAGTTTTGATCGGAGTGCATCACATCTGGACATATGCACTTTAGCCACGAAAGTTTCTCAAATATCAGATATCGAATATCTCAAATCAGGTCTGAAATTCTGCACGCACATATGATCGGAAATCCATGCAACTCTTCCAGTCTGTCGTTTGTCATGGAAAGGCTCAGAACTGAAGACTCGACAAAGAAACAAGTGATTAATCATGTCTTTTTCATGCCAAACCAGACATGACAAGTGACGTGTGATGAAACAATCGGTCCAGAATCAGCTGTATGTTAATTAGATACGCTGTGATTGGCTGAGAGGACGTGTTCAGATGCTCGCTGCTTTACAGCCATCTCGTCACCTAATCATGAGGCAGGGAAACGCTGGTGATCGTCCCTGTCGCTCCCTGTCATTTGTGAGTTCAGTAACACAAAACCAGCTTCCTTAAATTCCTCAGGAGCTTCGCTGGCAAACCGACGGCATGAAAATAGATCAACCAAACCTCCAGCATTAGGCAGGTTTCCAACAAGTCTCGCTGTGACGTACAGTATGAGAACGAGAGAGAAGTCATTTCATCTCAAATAACTGTAACGTGGCTGATGTTTTCACTGTAAAACTGAATAAATGTAAAGTTCAAGTAAGCAGAGCTTGCAGATTTTTATATATAACATTATGACCGGTGAAGTGAATAACACTGATGATCTCTTCCTCACGGCTCCTGTTAGTGGGTGGGATATATTAGGCAGCAAGTGAACATTTTGTCCTCAAAGTTGATGTGTTAGAAGCAGGAAAAATGGGCAAGCGTAAGGATTTGAGTGAGTTTGACAAGGGCCAGATTGTGATGGCTAGACGACTGGGTCAGAGCATCTCCAAAACTGCAGCTCTTGTGGGGTGTTCCCGGTCTGCAGTGGTCAGGATCTATCAAAAGTGCTCCAAGGAAGGAACAGTGGAGAACCGGCCACAGGGTCATGGGCGGCCAAGGCTCATTGATGCACGTGGGGAGCGAAGGCTGGCCCTTAAGGACTTAAAGGATCTGCTGCTAACATCTTGGTGCCAGATACCACAACACGCCTTCAGGGGTCTAGTGGAGGCCATGCCTCTACGGGTCAGCAAAAGGGGGACCAACACAATATTAGGTCATAATGTTATGCCTGATCGGTGTATATTACCTAATTTGAGCATTTATTTTCCCTCTTTGAGTGTCATGGCAAAGCATGCTGGGAAATGGAAATCCCAGCCCAGTTTCAGTTAAATTTAAGTTTGTCTAAAGGAAAAGAAACAATGAAACAGTTCAGATTACTTAAAACGTGTCAGTTTTGAGAACTCAAAAGAAAAAGAAAGTTCTAAATACTCATAAAAGTTAATTTGATTGAAATAATTAGTTTAATTTGAGTTGGCCCGACTCAAACCAATGAATTATGTTGAGCATTACGGTTACGTTTGTCTCTCTTTTGTGTCGTTCTCAGGTCTTTGCATGGCAATGACGTCTCAGAGCTGCCTGATGGGATCTTCAGCGACGCTGCATCGCTGTCACACCTGTGAGTGAAGGAGACGCACTTACAGGCCTGTGTCATGTGACACGTTTGAGTAACACCGATAGCACTGCACACACTGGCTTTAAAGTGAACAGAACCCGAGCTGCTGCACTTTAAACACACATCAGCACTGAGTCTTCCCAGGGTTCAGTCTGTCTTCAGATCCATTAAACATGTTCACATGTGACTGCGGCTCTTCTGTGTGACCCAGAGAGAACGAGTCTAACCCTACATGTCCGTCTGCCCACGCGCTGCCTGTTATAAAACAGCTCTTAAATCTTATTGGAGGAGGTAGTCGATGCACACACGCCTGTGACGCACATCACTTGAGTACTTCACTGGCCATCGGTGATTTCTGATTGTTACGGTCGATTGTTGGCAGTGGTAAATAGCCTCGTATGTGTAATGAGCTATTATTTGGCAGAGATAACTGAATCTAAAACTATAAATAACAATTTATGTTGCTTTAAAACTGAAATAACATAAAATATCAGAATTATAAAATATAGTTCACCCCCCAAAAATCATCTTTGGATCACAAATTAAGATATTTTTAATATTCTGACCCGCTTTTGATGATAAAACAGTCCCTGTAACTCTGTAACGCAGCCTCTGGTGGCATCTTTCTTCATTTGGAGGAGTTGAATAGATTTCAGACGCTTTGTTTGGCCATTGCAGCAGCTTCATGTTTAGGACGCCTGCAGCGCCATCTAGCAGTGATGATGTGGTAATACAGCATAACACCCTCTATGAAACTCAGCAGCTTTACCTTTTCATAGAAGACACATTGGGGCTTCTTGAAAATGTAATATTCCAGTAAGAGTGCTTGATCAATTACCAAAGAAGTGTGTGGACATTAACTACACAAATAAGACTTTATTATCAAAGTGATAAAATGTTGAAGTGTGAACATCGTTGCCAAAGTATTACAGAAATTCAACACAGAAAATGCCGGCCTCTCCTCATTTGACTGATTCTCTGATTGGTGGAGTTTTCTGTACTGCATCATGGGTAATGTAGTTTATCGCCACAAATTCTTAAAACAAGTCATGAGGACTGACGGATTCAACAGATGCCATCGATTCATCCTCACAGTAGGGCTGCCTTTAAAAGTTTATAAGTTATCATTAAAAATCAATTTCCCTGTGGAGTTTTTACTTCTGGAACCGACTGTTGCAACCATCAAAGTTCGGTGCATTTTCATGCATATGCTCAGAAAGCCAGGTGACAGGTAACACTAATAAAAATGCCAAGAGCAATGACAAGAGGGGTTGAGCTCATTTATGCCTTCTGATGCATCTCGCATTGGGTTAATGCTGTGATTGTCCTCAGGGCCATCGGTGCGAACCCTCTGTACTGCGACTGCCGCCTGCGCTGGCTCTCCGACTGGGTGAAAACCGGATACAAGGAGCCTGGCATCGCACGCTGTGTTGGACCGCACGGCATGGAGGGAAAACTGCTGCTGACCACGCCGGCCAAGAGGTTTGAGTGTCACGGTAAGATCAGTGAAGGATTCGTCAATGCTATACTTACAATACAATGATTTTTATTCATATTTTCAATTTGGTTTAATTTTTATATTTCATTTAGTTGTTTTTGCCATTTTTATTACTTTTTTATGTTTCTATATAGTTTTTATTCAGTTTTATTTTAGTATTTTATATAGTAACATACTAAATGAAAATGTTAAATGTTATATTTTATTTTAAAATTATCTTTAAACTAAAACTAAAAGTTAAAGATAAATCCATGAATCTGAGTTATAAAGATGATTTGTGTTATGTAGACCACAAACTCTTCTTTTATCTTTATATCTCTTATCTCTTATCTCTCTCTCTCTCTCTCTCTCTCTCTCTCTATATATATATATATATATATATATATATATATATATATATATATACACACACTATATTGCCAGAAGTATTGGGCCGCCCCTCCAAATCCCTGAGTTCAGGTGTTCAATCCCTTCATGGCCACAGGTGTATAAATCAAGCACTAGGCATGCAGACGCTTCTACACACATTTGTGAGAGAATGGGTCGCTCTCAGGAGCTCAGTGAACTCAAGCGTGGGACCGTGATAGGTTGCCACCTGTGCAATAAGTCCATTCCTGAAATTTCCTCACTACTAAATATTCCACGCTCAACTGTTAGTGGGATTATAACAAAGAGGAAGTGATTGGGAACAACAGCAACTCAGCCATGAAGTGGTAGAACATGTAAAATCACAGAGTGGGGTCAGCGCATGCTGAGGGTCACAGTGCGCAGAAGTCACCAACTTTCTGCAGAGTCAATAGCTCCAGACCTCCAAACTTCTGTGGCCTTCAGATGAGCTCAAGAACAGTGTGTAGAGAGCTTCATGGAATGGGTTTCCATGGCCGAGCAGCTCATCCAAGCCTTACATCACCAAGTGCAATGCAAAGCGTGGGATGCAGTGGAGTAAAGCACGCCGCCACTGGACTCTAGAGCAGTGGAGACGTGTTCTCTGGAGTGACCAATCACGCTTCTCTGTCTGACAATCCCATGGACGAGTCTGGGTTTGGCGGTTGCCAGGAGAACGGGACTTGCCTGACTGCATTGTGCCAAGTGTAAAGTTTGGTGGAGGGGGATTATGGGGTGGGGTTGTTTTTCAGGGGTTGGGCTTGGCCCCTTAGTTCCAGTGAAAGGAACTCTTAATGCTTCAGCATACCAAGACATTTTGAACAATGTCATACTCCCAACTTTGTGGGAACAGTTTGGGGACGGCCCCTTCCTGTCCCAACATGACTGCCCTCCAGTGCTCAAAGCGTCGGTCCATAAAGTCATGGATGAGTGAGTTTGGTGTGGAGGAACTTGACTGGCCTGCACAGAGTCCTGACCTCATCCCGATAGAACACCTTTGGGATGAATAAGAGCGGAGACTGCGAGCCAGGCCTTCTCGTCCAACATCAGAGCCTGACCTCACAAATGCGCTTCTAGAAGAATGGTCAAAAATTCCTAAACCTTGTGGAAAGCCTTCCCAGAAGAGCTGAAGCTGTTAGAGCTGCAAAGGGTGGGCCAACTCCATATTAAACCCTATGGATTAAGAATGGGATGGCATTAAAGCTCATGTGTATGTAAAGGCAGGCGTCACAAAACTTTTGGCAATATAAGATCACCATCTTGATTCAAATCTCTGTTCTGATCCAAAGAGAGCCGTTGTCATGTGCAGATATGAAACAGCTTCACAAACAGTCTCAACCACACAGGATCATTATTTCTGTCTTACAATCCTTCAGATGATCACAGATGAACTGGATAAAAGTTTATAGTTCAGATATAAACACTGATGTCTACGGTAGAGATCAAAATAGAGTAAATCATCTTTTGAAAGTTACTTTCATTGTTTAAATCGTTACACCAGTTGGTGGTGACAAGTGACTGTTAAAAATGTGTTTGTCATTGAATCATTCATTCAAGAGATTCATTCAAAAACACTGATTCATCCAGTAATGAAACAAGTGAAGTCTTTATGAGTGAGCCATTGAATCATTAATTCAACCGATTTTAAAAAAATAACTAATTAAAATTAATTCAAATACATTTTAAATAGACTGCAGCAATAAACATTTTGTCAGAGCCTCTAGTAAATGTCATTTTGTTTGGTTGTTTATTCAGAATCGTGGGAGAATCTTGATCTCTATTTTAAACGCAAGAAATGGTGATTTTCAATTTGTACACACACACACACACACACACACACACACACACACACAGACACACACAAACAATAAACTTGTTTAGGCAAACACTTCAAACTTGAAACTTAAAGGGGCGGGCCCTGGCTGAGTTAGTTAGTGGTGTGTTGAAACTGTTGATTATGGTAAGGGGCGGGGCCTTTCCCAAACACCAATCACAACACACCGCTCCAGCCGGCCAATCAGAGCACATTGTGCTTTTCAGAAGGAGGGGCTTCATAGAGACAGGAACTAAACAGAGCGTTACTGACAGACTGGGAAGAAAGGAGCCGCAACAATGGAGAATATGGGGAAAATGTCCTTCATACCTCAGCAAAACTCTTCTACCAGTCTTTGCTCTGAGAGAGACACTGTGCATCTTTGTAATACGGATTACAATGGTGTTACTGATATAAGAGGGGCTTGTTGTGTCTGTGTGCGCAGGTGAAGTGGACACTGCGATACTAGCGAAGTGTAACCCGTGCATGTCTAGCCCCTGTCTGAACCACGGCAGCTGTGAGGCGGATCCGACGGACGGGTTCAGGTGCAGCTGTTCTGAGGGCTTCAAGGTGAGCACACGAAACACATGATCAATGTGAACGCTGACGGATGGACGTGAAACGCTCATGCATTTCCTTTCACATACAGGGCAAGAACTGTGAGACGGTGATTAACGCTTGTGTCAGTGAGCCCTGTAAGAACGGAGGAACGTGCCACATGTCTGGAGAAGAGGACGAAGGCTATAGGTGAAATATACACATCAAACGACATGCTATTAAAGTATTATTTGTTGTACTATATTCAACATTATTCTACAACGAGAGTCGATTCCTGTTGGCTCGACTCTTTTGGAGTCGCCTCCCCATCTCTAGTTTCTAAAATGCAAAACATACAGTGATGTCTTATATTTGATCTTTTGCTTTTGGGTGATATATGACCAGCACTTCTTCATGAAATTGATTCCCACAGTGCTCAGAAAGCTTGATTCCCATTTAAAACCATGCATTTGTGTTTTCTCAGCTGTTCATGTGCCGCAGGCTTTGAAGGTCCCACATGTGACGTTGACACGGACGAGTGTAAAGACAACGACTGTCAGAACGGAGCGACCTGCATCGACGGGATCAACAATTACACATGTTTATGTGCCCCTTTCTACACAGGTACACGTGTTAAGGCCCCAATATACTCACGGTGAAGGGGTAAAAAGACGTTTATTCTCTCAGTGACAGAATAAACACAACAGAAATGAGAAAACATCAGTTGAGAAAGCATCTGATCATAGTGATGAGGATCTGTTTGCTCTGTGAGATTCAGATCTCCAGTCACGTCACGTTTATTTATACACGCTTTATACAGTAGATTGCTTTAAAGCAGCAGCTTTACCGTATTAAACATGAACAACAGTGTCAATTACAATCACAGCTTCAGTTTCTGCTATAAAGCGGCTCTCAGTGTGCTCGTGTTTTTACTCGCGTCTGACCTCGACCGACTGAACACAACAAATGAAGGGCCACACCCACCTATTACATCATCACCACACGGACCAATGGGAGTTCAGAGGCGTTTACCAGCCGGAGAGAACTTTTCTAGAAACGTTTCTAGTTTCGAACTCCAGAACCGAACTTCGTTTTGGCTTGATTTTGTTCGAAATGTCGAACCAGTTCGTTCTTTAGTTTTGCTTGAAGTATATCTGGGCCTTTACTACTTTCTGAACGCATACGTTTGTTTTTTTTAGAATTTTGTAAGCACATTGTTATAACACCAGACTTACAGATGTCACTTTGTGTGTGTTTGTATAGGGGAGATGTGTGAGGATATGGAGGATATGTGCTCTTCTGCTCGCAGTCCCTGCAAACACCAGTCCACCTGCTTCATCACAGTCACCGGCCCAAAGTAACCACATCTCTTTTAACCTAGTGACCGAATAACAGCCTTTTTATTAAAGAGCACCTATTGTGCTGTGTCCCATGTTCAGCTCTCTCTGCAAAGCTGCAAAGTCCCTTCAGCGGGAGTTCTTCTCTATATCAGTGCCAGTGTTTCTGAACTCCTGAAACGCCTCCATTGAGTTTCTTCAGGAACCAACACAACATTCACAATATTCCTCATTATAATAATCCATGCACAGAATAAAGGGGCGGGGCCTGGTTGAGTTAGTAGTGTGTTGAAACTGCCGGTTATGGTAAGGGGCGGAGCATTTCCCAAACACCAATCACAACACACTGCTCCAGCCGACCAATCAGAGCACAGTGTGCTTTTCAGAAGGAGGGGCTTCATAGAGACAGGAACTAAACAGAGCGTTACTGACAGACTGGGAAGAGAGGAGCCGCAACAATGGAGAATATGAGGAAATAATCAACATTCCAGCAGGAGAACCTGCTCTAGTAGAACACAAACACAACAGCAAGAGCAGAATATGGCCTCTTTAACATCCGTGCTTCCACTTTTCCTAGAACTGCAGCACAAGCCTGTCAATTTTCCATCTTAAAAACAAAATGCAAGATGCATGTTTTGGGCACTTGTGATCCATATACAGCTCCTGCTGCAGTATATCAATCACTAAAAACAGTGGACGTTTAAAAACGCTTAACGTGAAAAACACTTATAGAGTGAGTTGCACCAATAAAGATTACATTGAGCAAAGTTTAACGCTAATGAAGGATTTGTTGATCTGGGTTTTATTTTAAATCGAGTTGTGTTGCACCACTTAATTTTAAACACAGATTAACTACGCATTAAAACCGTTAGAATTAAAGGGTGGATCGGGATGAACCGACGCCAGGCTAAAGAATCTGCATTAGTGCAACCCACAACCTTTCTGATGATGCATACTATACACATATGAACGCTGTGCGTTTTCTTCATAATGGTTCTTGATGGGAAAAACACTTAACGAGAAACCTTGTGTTGCATTATTTCTGTGTTTGTTTGCTTGCCTGAACAAAGTATGCATCATCAATAAGGTGTGCAACTGAATTTAATCTTTTAATATCACTGTCTTACATTAAAACTACATTAAACTTACTACAAACCTGGTAAAAATGACTGGCGGGCAATGGAGGAAAGCCTTGTTTTGCCCTCCAGGTGGGCGTTCCTATAACGCTGTGACGTCATGTGAAGACTATCAATAGGTCCTCTTTAACCAAAAGAGCAAATCTCTTTAAAGAGCTCCATGATGTTTGTGTACAGTGGTTTGTTTAGCATGTGCACGTGTGTTTGCTTTAGGTGTATATGTGCTCCTGGTTATGTGGGTGACGACTGCAGTGTGAACTATGATGACTGTAAGGACCACAGGTGTCAGAACGAGGCGCAGTGTGTGGACGAGGTCAACGGATACTCCTGTGTTTGCCTGAAGGGCTTCAGGTCAGTTCTACACCATTATCTTTAACATCTGTGGAATGATCGCTTCATCAGTGATCCTTTGAAAGACTGAAACTAATGTCAGTGTATTTGTTTGCAACTGGTTATTATTTCTGTCAGGACCACTATCGTCAAAAGATGATTGATTGATTGATTGATTGATTGATTGATTGATTGATTGATTGATTGATTGATTAATTATTAGCACACAGTTTGGATTGGCGGTATGGTTCTGTTCTGTCCTGGCATGGATAAGAGCAGGGAGAGCAGCGATACCCCCCCTTAGGGTAAACAGAAAAGAACCAGCATGCTGTATTGCAGATATCATTAATGTACAAAATAATTCAGGAATTTAGTCTGATTCAAGGGGAATCAGAATAGCAGATCCTGACTGGACGAGAGGAGGAGCTGGGGATGGAGGAGGGTAAATGAGCGCTGGAGAAACGTGATAGCTGCTGATAGTACTGAAGGAGCTTATGTGCTTGTGCTCTGATAGGTGTCTTAT
Organism: Paracanthobrama guichenoti; assembly: GCA_018749465.1. NCBI lineage: Eukaryota > Metazoa > Chordata > Actinopteri > Cypriniformes > Gobionidae > Paracanthobrama > Paracanthobrama guichenoti. Next base: position 6,885,926 of record CM031955.1, read on the forward strand.
TCAGGGGCGGCGTTTACATATGGCAGAGTATCGCAGTTGCCATACCCTGGCATTCAGACAAGCAGGGGAAATAAACAGCTCACGATGCCGCTCGTTAGTTCGTTAGCAGCTTTGAAAAGCAAATTTAAACAGCCTCCGTGTCCTAACCAGACGTGGCGCAACAAGATTTTCTGCGGCAGACCAGACTCGACCCGAGATCAATCAATCAAAAATCACAGCCAATCAGAAGAGTGTGTGGGCGGGCTCTCTCTGCAAGCGCACTGACTGCTTTCACAACGAAATGGATAAGTACAATATCGAATTCCCAAATATTATACTATTTTAGCATGATTATAAATACATACTGAGTGACTGAAACATTTTTAAAATTTTTATCATAGAATACACTTATTTGTTCACCTTCGAACATAGCCTCAAGATCTGAGGTGAATTATTGCTTTCAGTGAGGCTGTGTCTATAAGGGCACAAACAATAATATCAAACTCGCTTTAAATTCCCTTTACATGAAATAAAGCACATAATCTGCAGCCGTCATACTTTGTATGTTGTTCCAGCCTCGACAGCACAGAAATAAGAACTGTTTGTAAAATAGAATAGTTGTGAATCGCTGTTGCGGCTGGTACGAAAAAAACGCTCATGAACATGGAAAAGATCATTTTTCTCACGTGTCGCGTTTGGTTAGGTCACTGAAGGCGTATAGGGCTGTTTCAGTATTTGCATTGTTGTTAAGTCTGTTGATAAGTTCTTTTAGTGGAGTTTTGTCCACATTTTGTTCAGATATAGGCTAATGTGATTATTTGGGAATGTTGTTGTTGTATGGCCAGAAGGTTTTTGTGAAACGCCGCCACTGGTTGTGTTCCTATAGGTAGACGTGATCAGCTGACAGCTGACTAACGTTACCTGCCAGAACTGACGCTACGCTTGTTTTTCTGTTTTTGCCAACCATTTACAGCAATTTCCCAGCAGTGAGCCAATTCACCCTGTGAACTGCTGAAAGTACTGTGGAGTGTGGCATTCTGGGAGATTCAGAGAGGATGCCCTGCGACCTTTAATCATTGTCTGTCATAAGACCCATGAGATGCAGGCACCTCTCAAGCAGACTTTTATTGTTCTAGAGGGACTTTATCTGACTCGATAAGTGAAGAAGTTGAGGATTTGCTAAGGTGTGTGTTGAGGTGGATCCGTACGCTGGAGTGGCTCACATTACAAATACAGCTCTGTAGGATGAATGACTTTTGTTGTGATATTCCCCATCCAGAAGTCATTTTTGATAAAAGTTGCCTCAGTTGAGTGTTTGCACAAAAGATCAACTCTCTCCAACTCTTTTCACCGTTATTAGATTTACAAAGTATGCAGATGATCACTTTAGGGAGCTAATTTTAGTCTGTGATCACCTGATCCTAGATGGGGATTTCTTACTAATCATCTAGAAAGCTGAGGTAATTTGCTTAAGATCTTACCTTTAAAAACAGCTTTCATCCAAACACTGTGAAATACTCGTGCCGTAGAGTTGGGGATATCTATTGTGAATTGGTCATAAAATTTGATTTAATCTTCAACAAGTCACAACAACAAACACAGTCTGTATAAATAACACACTTATTATGTTATATTCTGCATGAACATTTATAGTGCAGTCTATGGCCAAATGTATTGTCTATAAATTGGGAAAGCACTACTGTTATTTCCCTAGAGGTGGCCGTCCTGCAAAATGGCCGATGACATTCAGGATCCTAGAGCACCAGCTAAGGACTTAAAAACTCTGTGGATGTGAAAAACACTCAACAAAAAACTGTTGTTCTTAGTTGAAGATCAGCCTGACATGCTACAAGCCCTGGATGTTGTTGGGAGTATTATGGGAGTATAGTCTAGCAGGAGAAATAGGTTCCCACGTACCCGTTTGGCATTTTTTTGTAACCTGTCATTTTTGGGACCCTGATGGTGTCTAGTTAAGAATTATTGATGTTGCCGAGGTCAACTAATGTCCCGTGGGGTTTGTTTGGCGGCCATCTTGAAGTGATGGCCGCCAAACGCTGATTTTCATAACTCCTAATCCACACAACATACAAAGACAAATTAACCAACTTTTTCATAATTGTCATGGTACAACCGCTCTTCATTGGTGAAAACAGGAAAATAATACATTTTAGGCTCATACCAATGTAACGTTTGCTATTTTAAAAAAATTTAACCACATGAAACTAATTTATTCTGTTATAACTAATAACTAATGAGAGCCTAAAATGTGTTATTCTCCAGTTTTTGAGTAAAGAGTGGTTGTACCATGTCAGTTAACTTTCCAGTTACGAAAATCTGCGTTTTTCGCCACCCTTGATGACATCACTTCAAGATGGCTGCCAAACGAACCCCATGGGACATTAGTTGACCTCGGCAACAATTCTTAACTGGAGAGTCCCAAAAAAAAAACAGGTTACAAAAAATGCCAAACAGGTACATGGGAACCCATTTCTCCTGCTAGACTATATGGAGTATCCATCCGATCCTTATACAGCTTGAGCTAGAGCTGTGTCCGCATTCTCAGCAGTAAGTCAAGCTTGTTCCCAGCTGGTGTTGGACTCCACCAAGGCTGTCCTTTGTCACCTATGCTGTTTTTGAAATTCATGGACGGGATCTCAAGGCACAGCCAAGGAGTGGACTGTTTCCAGTTTGGGTGGCATTCGCTAATTGTGACCTCCAGTGTACACTCTGGCATTTTTTGGCATATTGGGATGAGGGTCTAGACCTCCATATCTGAGGCCCTGGTTCCCAGTCAGAAAGAGGTAGGTTGTCCTCTTCGCGAGGACTGTTGGAATGTTGATCCAGGAACATGTTGTATTTGGTGAAATCAGGTTCTGCGGGTGAGAGCATGAGATTGGTAGGTGGATCAGGGCATTGGCAGCAGTAATGTGGTGATTGCACCAGGCTGTAGTGGTCAAGGGTAGCTAAGCATGTGGGTAAAGCTCTTAATTGACCATTGAATCAATGTTCCTGACCCTCACCTATGGTCATGAGCAGAAAGAGTGAGATTGCCGGTTCAAGCAGCTGAAATAAGCCCTCGGTCATGGTCTATTTCACAGTGAGCGTGTACCTGCTGTTTGCATTGCAGCTGATTATCAGGTAAGATTATTAGGTGATGGCACTGTGGATCTTTATTTGTGCCTGCTTCAGGTGTCTAAGTGGCCACTATTTCTCCCAATCTTTTATTTATGTGTATTGTCCTCTTTAAGACATTTCTTGATTGTGTGTCTGCCATTATCTACAATAGTGATTCAGACATTGAGGGAGGAAAGTCCCACATTATTCTGCAAATTGCAGTGTGTGCATATAGAATAATGAACCTGCACTATGCACTTTAATGGTCTAAAGCTCAGATCGGTGAAATAGGGCCCTAAGTCTCATACATGCAGAGGTGCTAACATTCATCGAAAGAGAACAATAGAAACGTGAATGGGGCAGTTCTCCACGCCAGACATTAGAGTGCAGGGGAGTTATAGGGGCCATAAATAATTTCATTAGTATTTTTATTAACCTTCCCTAAAAACGCTCATGACATGGTTGGACATGGAATGACTTTTGAGCAGCAACCTTTTCATTTTGGGTATGTCATTTATGTCCTACTTGCTTAAATGTGGGTTGCATGGTAAGGGGTTAAAACGGTTCATGCAGTCTCTCTTATCCAGCAAAAGAACATGCATGACAGAGAAAATCACAATTAGATTTGAGATGATCAAACTTGATCTGAAACATTCTGTGTGCAGTGGACAGCTTTGTGAAGTCCCATCGACTCCGCGCTCTCTCTGCGAGTTGGCCGACTGTCAGAACAACGCCCCCTGTGTGGAGCGGGGCGGTCATCCCCTGTGTCAGTGCCTGGCAGGGTTTGGTGGACCACGCTGCGAAAAGTTGGTCAGTGTCAACTTTGTGGACCGAGACTCCTACCTGCTACTGAGTGACCTGAAGAACTGGCCTCAGGCCAACATCACGCTACAGGTATTCAACCCAGAACTAACTTTGAACAAATGCTGGAAGAAATTTGTCAGTTGTTGTATAACATTTTTCACATGGCTTCTGGTATACAGGACTAAAGGGATAATTCACCCAAAAATGAAAATTACCCCATGATTTACTCAAGTCATCCTAGGTGTGTATGACATATTTTATAATGTAAAATATCTAGCTTCCGGTGGACCGCCTTCTGTTTTCCACTTGCGTAAAAAGTGTAACTGGCACGACGATGACATCGGACGTAGCGTAAGCGTTTTATGATTGATAGATGCACTTTTATGGACTTCTAAACAGAAACAGTCATTCACTGTCATTATAAAGCTTGGAAGAGCCAGGACATTGTTTAATATATCTCTGATTGTATTCGGCTGAAAGAAGAATGTCATACACACCTAGGATGACTTGAGTAAATTTTCATTTTTGGGTGAACTATCCCTTAATGAATGTGGCTGTGTATAAGAATAAAGACTTTGTAAGTAGCTGTGCTTTATAGCAGGTATAACCCGGGTAGTGACAAGGTCCATTTCTTGGCATATTAGGTGGTCACTGCGGTCAGATCTGTTCTGTTCATCTTCTGATGATAGTTTTTTGGTTCTGTCTACAGGTGTCCACAGCAGAAGACAATGGCATTCTTCTGTACAATGGAGACAATGACCACATTGCTGTGGAGCTTCATGAAGGTCATGTTAAAGTCAGCTATGACCCTGGCAGCCAGCAAAGTCATGCAATCTACAGGTGAGCTAGAGCTTTAAATTCAAATCCAATGTTGACATGCAGGGACATTATTAATTATGATGTGCACGATATTGATGAATCCCTGATAATGCTTTAAAAATGATTATTTGAGAATAGGGTAAGATGGAATAAGATGCACCATTTATTTTGACAATTGATGTCAGTAAAAGTAATTTTGTATTTTCCACATTTAGCAACCGATTACAAATGAAAAAGTTTTGATGCAAATTAAATATCATCAATAATCTTTCTCATGTTTGTTTTACACCCAGCACTGAGACCGTCAATGATGGTCAGTTCCACACTGTAGAACTGGTGACCTTTGACCAGATGGTGAACCTTTCCATAGATGGTGGCATCCCAACAACCATGGACAGCTTTGGTAAAGTGCAGCCCTTGAGGGGAGAAGCACCACTATATGTGGGAGGTAAACGTGCACCACAGATATCTGTCTTCATCACAGCCGTCGTACCCGTACAGTACTGTCAATCACCACTGTGTACCCATGGAAACCACCTAGACATGACACATGCTCTCCCTTCCATTGCTCTTGATGTTTGGAATGCGGTGAAAAGTTCTAGACCTGCTCATGGTTGTATATCAGCACTCTTGGATGGCCTCTCATCTAATCAAATCAAATCAAGTCACCTTTATTTATACAGCGCTTTTAACAAGTCCAATTGTTTCAAAGCAGCTTCACATTGTTAACAGGAAAATAATGCAACAGAATTTGTACAGCCGTTCTGGTGAAACGGTGATGTTATCCAGCTCATTTCAGTATCATATAGTGTCAATGCGGGCAGATCGGGAATATAGATGAGATTTAGGTGTCCCCAACTGAGCAAGCCCAAAGCCAGAGGCAACGGTGGCAAGGAACCAAAACTCCTTCAGGGCCAGAATGGAGAAAAAAACCTTGGGAGAAACCAGGCTCAGTCAGGGTGCCAGTTCTCCTCTGGCCGACGAACAAACAGTGTATGATTATAATGAATTATAATGAATTATAATTATATATGATTATAATATGAGTACAGTAACAGTATACCAAGGTTCTTCACATCCGGTTTCTAGTAATCCTGAAGCCCTTGATTCGCTTGTTCAGGTGTGTTCGATTGAAGAAGTGTGTTCGATTGAGCAGGATTGAAGAACCCTACCTCATAGCACTGACCGTAAATGTGCCACTGGCCTCTTCCCAACTCATTTTCTCTCTCAATTAGGCATGCCGGTCAGCGTCCACCCCACAGCTCCTCGTGTGTGGCAGATCCAAAACGGCTCCAGTTTCCATGGTTGCATTCAGAACCTTTACATCAATAATGAGCTACAAGACTTCACCAAAACCCAGATGAAACCTGGTGTGGTGCCCGGCTGTGAGCCCTGCCGAAAGATATACTGCCTCCATGGCATATGCCAGCCCAACACCGCCACGGGCCCAGTATGCCACTGCCAGCCGGGATGGAGCGGGCAGCACTGTGACCAGCCTTCAGCGAACCCCTGCCTGGGCAGCAAGTCAGTCCAAGTCTTCAAGTGAAATGTGCCAATCGGACTCACGCACACATGTAACGCTCTAATCCTCTCATTGGCTTTGCACAGGTGTGTCCATGGGAGATGTATACCAATGGACATGCAGTCGTACCGCTGTGAATGCCAGGAGGGTTTTCATGGTGCCCTGTGCAACCAGCAGGAAGAACTCTTCAATCCATGCAGAAAGCTACAGTGCAAACGCGGCCACTGTCAGATATCGGACACAGGAGACGCCTACTGCCACTGTGAGGTGGGCTACAGTGGGGAGTCATGTGACAAGGGTAAGAAAACACATGCCAAGCGTTCTGTTTCTGATGAGATGACCAAGCATAGGTAGCTAGTGATGTGAGAAACTAAGCTTTTAACTGAACCACTTGCTTCGCGAAACTATTTCAAAGCGCTCCAAACGACACAAACTGGTGAGGCCTGCTGGTTAATGTTGCTTTATTAAATTGTAGGGCTTGTTTTATGGAGAGCTTGTTTAATCAGGCCATTAAAATACTATTAACTACAACCAAAGTCCCTTTAAGACAAGTCTACACATCTTTGAAATATCTGAAACACCTCTCGGGCGTGCAGCTCCTATCTCTTTGAATGGGGAAACATCAAACTGTTTGCCAAGCTTATGATTAAATTTCATATTTGAAATCACCAATGAAATCTGACATCCCTAATCTTTTTAGACATGCACAGTCCTAAGCACGCTTCTCAGAACAACTGACTTTTTCTATAGGAACCGGAGCTTCTAACGGCAGCGGCAGTGACGCCATTGCTTTACCAATCGCCGATTGGCTCTTTTGTTTAGAAGGCGGGGCTTATTCCGCCATATTGCGCATTGCACTTTCTCCAATTAATAAGGAATAGGACTGAACCATCTTTCTGTATATAAAGTCTTTGCTACAACGCTTCCTTTTTTATCAACTCTTTCCCCACCAGCGTTTACAAAAGAAGTTGCCAGTGCCAGCATTTCTGATCATATTCACTTTCATGGCCCCCAGAATATTTGTTGTATGAATATGTACAGTCAATATAACAAAAGAAAGAACAGAGCCTCTGCTTTTAAACAAAAATCTTCGTCCAGATGGTCTTCAGAGCGATGATCAAAATACAGATGGAGCCATCATCAATGGCTGGATGTGCTGTGGCATAAATGAGGAAAAATGGTGGGGAAATAGTTACAAATGTCTAAAACTTTTTTTTAAACTGATCCGAAGTTCATCATTGAATTTCGAAACAATTATGACGAAGCCTTGTTTACTGAAATCACATGACTTCAGCAGTTCATGCTCTGAAACAAATGATTCGCAAAGATTTCAAAGCTTCACAAAGCAGTTTCCAAATCGCCCATCACGATGGACAGATCCTTCAGTTTACTGTTATTAACGCTTTCCCTGCTATTGACGGAACAGCTTTCTGTGTTTTCACTGTTATACAGTAGGGGGCGCTGTTACACATCTACTGAAAGAGTACAGAATCTCCTGATTAAAACACAGGTTGTTCAGATATTCATGCCACAACATTTTTGTGAAAATGATCAAAAACGCTGGCGAGGAAAGGGTTAAAGGATTAGTTCACTTCAAAGTGAAAATGTCCTGGTAATTTCCTCGCCCCCATCTTGTCTAAGATGTTCATGTCTTTCTTCAGTGGAAAAGCTTTCCTGTAGCTCAAACAATAAGAGTGTGGCACTAGCAACGCCAAGGTCATGGGTTTGAATCCCAGGGAAAGCAAGAACTGACAAAAAATGTACAAATGTGTACCTTGAATGCAATGTAAGTCACTTTGGATAAAAGCGTCTGCCAAATACATAAATGTAAAAGAAATGAAATTTTTTGAGGAAAACATTCCAGGATTTTTCTCCACATAATGGACTTCAATGGGAACCAACGGCTGAAGGTCCAAATCAATGCAGTTTCAGAGGAAGGGCTTCAGAGGCTCTGCACGATCCCAGAGGAATAGGGTCTGATCCAGACAAACCATCGGACATAAAAAACAAACAAACAACAAAAAACCTTTATATACTTTTTAACCCCAAATGCTCGACTTCAGTGTTGTGGTTCTTCACGGTGTATGACGTCATCACGTCGGAAAGGTCACGTGATGCAGGTGGAAGTGCCGACCCAGTGCCGGGTCCATCTAATGTTCTCCTCCAACTTTAAAATGGTCTGACATCGTTGTTTTACCTTTATTTGTGTAAAGGGCGTTTGATTTAGTCTTTGCACGTTCATTTTAACACTGGGGCGGCACTTCCACCTACGTCACGTGACCTTTCCGACATGATGACGTCATACTCCGTGAAGAAGCACAACACCGAAGTCAAGCATTTGGGGTTAAAAAGTATATAAAGGATTTTTTTGTTTTGTTTGATAAAAATTTTGTCTGGATCAGACCCTATTCCTCTGGGATTGTGCAGAGCCTCTGAAGCCCTTCCTCTGAAACTGCATTGATTTGGGCCTTCAACCGTTGGTTCCCATTGAAGTCCATTATGTGGAGAAAAATCCTGGAATGCTTTCCTCAAAAAACTTCATTTCTTTTCCACTGAAGAAAGACATGAACATCTTGGATGAGATGGGGGCGAGTAAACTATCAGGACTTTTTCATTTTGAAGTGAACTAATGCTTTGAGTGTGTCTTTTGTTTGCTAGCTGACGCTGTTTGTTCTATTGTAGAGTCCGAGTGCCACGGGGAGCCAGTGCGGGACTTCTACCAGGTCCAGCGAGGTTACGCCATCTGTCAGACCACACGCATGGTGTCGTGGGTGGAGTGCAGCGGTACCTGCGACACCGGCTCCTGCTGCGCCAGCCAGAGGATGAAGCGCAGGAAATACACGTTCGAGTGCAGTGATGGCACGTCCTTCAGCGAGGAGGTTGAGAAGACCATCAAGTGCGGCTGCGTGGGGTGCATGTAGAGCACAGCCACTAACATCACCACCTCATCACAGTCGGACAGAACCACAGAAAGAGCCATCACACAAGAGCCAACAGAAAAAGACATCATCTATCATTGGGTATACAGAGACATACCCCAACCCCTCCACCCCACACCCTTTCCACCACAGCCTGAAATTTCAACCCTTTCGTAAGGTCTCAAAAGGGTAAAACAACCAACTCTGCTGACAGGAAGGCAAGCGAGATGGATTGTTTCGGCCCAGAAGCAGGACATTAGTCATGTATTAGAAGAAAATGATGACTCTCTCTGAGTGCAGGACGTGTATTTGAGCAGATAAAGCTCCGTAATGGTGATGAAAGGAACACATTTCCACCGCGCCTGAAAAACTGTATGATATATCTGTGTGGGAGAAAGTGTGAAACATGGAACCACATGCTGTCAAACCAGATATTTCCAATGGTTTTGTGTTATGGGTGACACCCTTGCCCAACTCCACATCATTAATAAACTACACGGGGGCCAAAAACACCCAGCGGCAACGTGCGAAGAACTCCTGGTGGCATAACGTAGCGTTACCTGGTCGGAAGGGAGCTTCTTTATCATGTTTCGCCTTTTGATAGATCGCAGAAGGATCCATTCGATCTGTTCCATAGTGTTTGTCATTCCATTACCTCAAACAGAAGTCAATGACAGAATGTAAGGGAGAGCTGAAATCAAGCGCTAGATAGATCTCATCACACCGTTTTCTAAGATGCATGCTCATTGTCATGTGATGTCTGGATTGTGGTTAATATTAGTACTGCTGAGCAGAAATAGAGCATCGCTTGTCGAAACACTGCTAAGTATGCGACGCCACTGCAGTTTTTGTATCGGTCAGTGTTGAAGCTGTTTGAGGGGTACAATATGACTATGGGTTATGACCACAACACTGTACACACCAAATCTCCCAACAGTAACGACGTCCCAGAATCCCACAGTATTACCTCGGCAAGCTACAGCGTTCACCAAGGTTTGCAAATTGAACATCGTCCTAGAATTAAAACGCGAATAAGTGCAGTTTGGCTTATTTCATTTAAGTTCGGTGGGTGTTTGTTTTCGCTTTGATTTCCTTTTCCTAACTCCCTAGACCTTCACTTTATACAGAAATGCTTAACAGATTCTAATATATATTTGTATTTCATTTTGGTATAGTATTTTTATATGTTAAAGAATAAATTTGTTTTCAGGACTTTATTATCAAACAGCAGTGTGAAATTTGGTGACTTTTGGTGTTTTATTCGGTCACTTGCCACAAACTGGCCAGAAGCATAGATAATAATTAGCCTATTAGCCTTATTGTAATATGAGCCAGTGTTGATTGTTTCGGAAGGTTTTTTCTTTTTAATACCGTCTTCCATGTGAATACCACATTTAATTCATTTAAAAGATCTTTGTGCTTGATTTTGTAATTATTTATTTTAAGACCTGTCCAGATAGAAAGCTGATTATTTTGAGTTGTGAATAAAGCCAAGAGGAAAGAGAGGTTATTTAGGCATTTTTAATACGGTTATTACCATCCAGTCCTCATGATAAAGAGCAAGTCAATAGCCCCGATCGCTACTACTCTGGTTCTTCTTGAGTGAAGTGGTACTATTTGAGAACTACTTGCAGTAATTTAATTCCAATCCATACATTCATTGGTGTTTCCATAAAGCAAACATATCAGCCGGTTCCGTTACTCTACGGTGGATACTTATTGCTCTTATTGTACATTGAGGTACTAGAAACGGAAGATGTGATACAAATCATTGGGAAGGGTTCCAGACTTTTCCTGCAGATTTCCTGGTCTGAGCTAACCTTGTGCCAATCACAGCCATCATGAACTCCAGAAACTTTGTGAAAGATACCGTCGCTGTTGCATATAGAACATTTAAGAGCTCTTGCTGTTTATTCTCCTGATGTTACGTTGATAGTTACATTGACTAACTGCAGTTACTCCGAATGTAAGTAGCGCCACCAAAATGTTTACTGAACTTCCTCCTTTTTCATTCATTAAAATGTGTGATTATACGAGTGTCTATGTCTGCTTTATCAAAACCTCAACAATACGTTTAAAGCAGGTTCCTGGCACAATTGAATCAATCCGAACGGGAGGATCTGGTTGTCATTTCAACCCTTGAGAAGCAAAACTGAATGGTTAATAATTCACTCTGAAGCTCCTGTGGTAGGCATGTATTGAAAACACTGGCTTCTACATGCAAACTGCATTTTTTGGATGAAATTACACAATTGAGAACCAGCTTTCACTGCACAGTCTTTACTCATCACTCATTTACTTTCAGGGACAAAAAGAACATCTGAACAAAATGCATGAAAAACGGACAAAAGATAAAATGCATACAGCTCAAAACCCAATTCATTTACATTATCATTTCCCTCCACCCATGACACACCAAAAACCACATACATGGGTAAGGTCTTCAAGCCTTAAAGTTACTTTGACTCAAGTAAGCTTTAAAAAAATAAAACGATTATGAAAGAGTAAGCTGAAAAAAAAAAAGGTTCTTCACCTAAATGAACTTAGCAGAAACATGTTTTAGAAAACCTGTAATCTTGCATAGTTTCCTTCTTAGCATCATAAATACAGCGTTTGAGACCATAATGCATAAATTACTCTTCTCTATAGAAATCAACAGTGATATGCACAAGCTTCTATGCATAAATCATCATCATCAAGGAACGGACTAAACGAGAGGGTACGACACTGTATGAAAAGATCAACTACAACATTTAAACTTCAGTGCTCTAAGAGAGAAACTAGTAAGAATACAACAAAAAACACTAATAAAAATGATCATCTTATGAAGAATTCTGGGACAAATTTCTCTCATCTATGTGCAAAAAGAATGAGGCTTTATTTCTTGAGGCAAACTCAATTACTCATAAATACAGATAAGAAAAAGGCACATTATTCAGGTTACAAAGCCACTTTAACTAAAATTAATAATTGTTTTAGAATTGTGGATCACTCCTTAAATAATATCTGGTTCAATATTACAAGTTGCTGTAATAAGCTATACAATGTAACGGTCAAACAAGCGAGTTAAGTTATTCATAAACCATGTTTAAAATGCCCCATTAAAGGGAATCAGAACCTTTATTGACTTGTTTTTACATTAATGGCTCCCGGGAAAAAAATATCAATTTTTTTCTGTAACAAAGTTTGACACTGTTAGGTAGAGCGGTCCTTCTTTTCAAAGGCAAATCTCTCTCACATGACAATATATTCAAAACTCTGAAAATGTACTGCCAAGCTTCAAAAATAGCTTGAAAAATAAATCTGTCCTTCCAAAAAAGGAACCTTTTGAAAAGCATCAGCACCCCTTGTCCTTGTGAAACGAGACCTAGTACCTGTACACATTTCTCACAGTTTTGAAGTCCTTGTACGTTTAGTTGGAGTGACCAGCGGCTCCAAGCCTCGCTTTGTGGAGGACTTGGGAGAGCCAGTCTGTGAAGGGGTCACTTCCATCTTTCTTTGAGACCTAGTTAACACCTGGTCTTCCAATGCCAGAGGCTTAATGTCCACATCTAAAGATTGTGGTTCTAAATTACTAGGGCCTTTTTGGAGCACCGATTTCTTTAGGTCAACTTTAGTCCCACTTGTTTTAATTTGCTGTGGCTTATCAGTCCTGGTTTTGGGCAGTATCGGTTTCTTACTCGAGGAGTTAGTCGAGACCTGCTCACCAATGACTTTGGTCACTTTTTTGAGTGCCTGCAACCTCTTTGGAGAGGCACCGTCTTTGTGACATGGGTTCTTTTTCAAAGCTCGTTCTTTGATGGCAGAGTTTGCTTTCGTCTTCTTGGCGAGCGACGAGATCCTTTGGACAACCACAGACTTCGGTCCTTTACGTGTCTGTAATTTCTGTTTGTCGGCTTTCTTTGGAATTAAAGTCGCCTTCAAACGAGCACCTTTAAATGTTTTCTCTTTGCATTTCTTGTTTTGCTGAACCTGAAGCTTCTCGCGCATGTTGGAATATTTCCTAAGAATTCGAGCACTTGCTGGGTTTTTGGCACTGCCTGCGATCGCACCGAGGCTCTCGGGAGCCGGTGCCGGAGACACTCCAGCAAGACTCTGTGCCTTTGTGGAGATCCGCGTGGCGGTCGTCGGTTCGTGCTTCTCTTTACTCCTCATCGCAGAGATACCCTGACCGAAAGCTTTTGAGAGTAGCCTTTGATTCTTGGGGTTATTCTTCACCGGTGATGCAATGGCAAACTTTTTCAGATGCTTCTTCAACCGTTCGGCCTGGAGGCTCGGAAATATGCCATGAGAAGACCCTGCTCCCGATGCCGAAGTGTGAAAACACAACTGTGTTTCCGAAGGAAGTCTGGTGTTCACCTTCTTAACAATTACAAGAGATTTAGTTTCGGTTGACTGCAGGAACCACCTGCAGATACTGGGCAAGTCAAAGGGCTTCATGAAAAGCATTTGCACCGGGGAAAACTTCTGTTGCTCTAACGGTCTTGACTTTCGTGCTCTGCGTTTGCTTTTCCAAATTTCTTTGAGTCTATCTGCCTTGTTTTTGGGTTTCGGTGCAGGCTGACCCTCCTTGTCCATTTGTATCCAACCTTTGTGCATTTTATCAAACTTTGCATTTAAATTTGAAATTAACTGCTGGTGTTTTTCTCCCCTTAGCGCCTCCAAAAATTTGGGGGCACTACAAACAACTGGTCCAGTCCTTTGAAGACCAGCTATGCATAAGGACTCGTCTGGCAGATTCAAAGAGCCTTTTATTTGGGTCTCCAAATGCTTCTGGTTTTGTATTTTAGGTTTTGAACTCAATGGGCTCTCTTCAGCTTCCCCACTTGAGGATGCTGAAACCCGTTGTGGTCTCAAAGGACGTTTATTTCGACTAGGGGGTGTTGTTGAGTCTAACGACTTTTCAGATACATTCCCTCTTCTCAACGACATGCGCCCAGGACTCTCTAAAGCATCTATGTTAGCAGATTTGTTATGGGGAGGTTCTGCAATTGAACTGCCACTGCTTCTTAAGGGCATGTGCGCAATGGCCTCTGTTTTTCTACAGGTAGCACTGGGGTGTGAACTGATCGGTTGTTCACTGACACAACTCTTAATTGAACCTTTAACAGGAGACTCTTTAGTAACAGTCTGTTTTGTACTAATAGTCCTGCTTCGTAGGGGCATACGCGTTACTCCCTCAGAAGACGTACACAAATCTTTATTAGCTGCCTGCTCACTGGCAGAGCTGTTCCTTTTTAAAGGCATCTGCCCTTGCTTTTCTGAATGGCCTTCTGTTGGACTGCTCGATTTGCTACCAGAAGGTCGTTCAGTGTTACTTCTGCTTCTCAAAAGCATATTTTCAGAGCTTGGTGGGGACTTTTTGATGGGTAAACAGTCTCTGCTTTCTGACACTTCAATAGGACTACTTTCATTTTTAAGTGGCATATTTTCAGAGTTTTCAGAGGCTTGATTATTCAGTTTGTGGTGTTTTCCACTCTCTGTGGTGGAGGTGGAAGGGGTCTCTGGAAGAACCTCGGGTGACAAAACACTTGGCAACTCATCACTCATTTTGATGCTTGGACTCGGATCTCTTTGCAAAGCGGTTGTGCTTCTTGATTTTAGTCTTGTTTTGACAGCATGAGCCACAACTAGACTGCTGGCAGGTTTGGCAGCTGGGAGCTCCTGTGCGGTTTCAAGAGTGTCTAGAGCTTTTAAATCAGGCTCTTCCTCAATATGCACATTTGTTTCAGTAGATTGAGTCTTTGGGCTTTTATCATTGGCATGCTCAAGTTCAGATATACCGGAGTCTTTCACTACGTCAACGCTGCCTTTTGAACCTCTACTACGCAAGCATCTGTCGGAGGACACTGTATGTTTAACTTTTGGGGAATGTGGATCCATATCCTTCGCCTTACATTTTACAAGTGGTTGTACAGTAGATACTTCCGTCAGGCTGGACACCGCTGAATCCCCTTGATCCTGCGCTGGTAGTTCAGAAGAGTTTGCTGTTTGGAGATTACTTTCAGAGTCATGCGATACTTGCTCTTGAGCACTTCTAACCTCCTCAGTGTTTGCCTTTATTTCTGATGTCTCCGATTGTTTTTGGACATCTACTGCAGTCTCTACTTCTGTGGGGTTTGTCGTTTCCCTCTCATTTCTCTGTTCCACGTCGACGCCATCAGATGACTCTTTGGCTATGTTAGGGGACACAGGGATCAGTGATGGCTCCAAAGATTTATCCTCAAACTCAGCCTTACTTTCTGCATTACATACAACCTCTTCTGGCATGGGTCCAATTTGGGACTCACATCCTTCTTTCTCTACAGGGAGTTCTGTCATTTCAGTGGTTTCTTTGATTTCTACCGTGCCCGTGTCGTCTCCTTGCATTACTGTGTTAGGACTAATGAGAGATTCTGTGAGCAATTCTGGTTGCGTGGTTAATTCCCTCTGTTCGCAAGATGGTTCATGGGAAATTTGCCCATTACTTTCAACTTTACCCGTCTGACTGGTTTCAACCACCAGACCAAGCCCAGTTACTTTCACGACATCTCCTGGCATTTCATTCTCCGCCATCTGCTCTGATGATAATTTCCGAATAACATTTTTCATGCAGTCCCCTGCAAAAGGTGCGTTTATGAGAGGAACACTGCCAGACATAGAAAGGGCCTGCTTCGGAACGACTGAGGTGTGCATGTCTGGCATATAAGCTGGACAATTCCCACTGGAATTACCTATAGATTTACGAGCTAACGTACGGACGGTTTTTAGTTCCAAGTACTCCTCTACGTACTTGTGACCTCTTGTGCTCTTCCGAGCATTTTGTCGTGGATGCAGTCGATTACGAGATTGAAGCTGACATTCTGTTATTGATTTTCTAATATACACCAAGTCACAATGGCTATCAGTATCATTTATGATACAACTTAAAGAGCCATTCCTTTGCCCAAGGCAAGAACCTTTTCTGCTTTTCCTGGCAGTTCTTGGAGACATTGGTAAAACTACATTTGAAGTCTTTTGAATTGTGGAGGGCTTTACAACAGCATCTTCGCTTTGTGCAAAAGAGCTCTTCTGTGTGCATTGTGATAACAGGTCTGCATGATCAGACTCAATCTGCGGCAAGCATCGCTCAGCACTGCATACAGAGTCGCTACATTGAATTTGCTGAATGCTTGATCCGAATGATTTCTTTGCTTCCTGATGATCAGTAGTTGTCTTTGTCATGATAAATTTGTTTGGAGAACGTTCATTTCCACACTCAACACCTGTTCCACAAGATGAAGACGACAGACCTTCCATCTTGCAAAGGTCTACTGGTTTTTCACTCGTTACCCGTGCAACACTGGGATCATCTGCATTAGGCTCTCCAGTAGGCTTTTTAATTGTCCTAACAGATGACTCTTGAGACTCTCTAGTAATTACTCCAGTATTGCTCACGGCAGCGTCCACAGTTCTTTCAGATCTCATTTCAAACGATGTATGGCTGCAGCTGGTTGTCGCCTGCTTCCCGGTCAAATTTGAAGTGGGTGCTTGGAAAGGGTTGGAAGGAGCCACAGACTTGACTTCGCTTTGTAAGAAACCTAATGCATCAACTATCTGGCGCTGGTGATGCAAACACAGCTTAGACATGAACTGTTCCAAAGTGGACACCGACTGTAGATCTCCTTCTTGGGCAAGACTCAGGTTGACAGAGTCCCTGAAAGACCATGCACACAAAAAAAAAAAAAAAAAAAAAAAAAAAAACACAATTACTGGATAATACTAAAACACATGTCTTTATGTGATAAGCAAATAATACATATAAACCTCATCAAGAGAGTGCGGATTTCCTTTACCTTTTGACCAAATGTGTAGCCGGGCTAGCATGGACATTAGAATTCCTTAAAGATGCATGGCTTTTGTTAAAATTCTTCTTCGTCGAGAGGTCAAGAACTCCATCTAAAGAGACAAATAATTAAAAGCTAAATTGAACAGATTTCTTTTGAACTAGTAGCATATATATATATATATATATATATACATATATATATATATACATATATATACATATATATATACATACATACATATATATATATATATATATATATATACATACATACATACATACATACACACACACAATTCTGTACCGCACCTTGCTCAATGTCCTCTACTTTGATCTTTCTCACAGAGAGGTCCAGCGGGGCATCTTGGTCCACCATGATTAACTTGTTCTGAGCAGAAGCTATATCGCCAGCAGTGGTTGAAGTGACACCGCTAGTTTTCAGAGGGCTTTGGTCCTTCTGGCCATTGTTTTGAGAGCAGTTTTTTCTTGAGGTATAATATTTAGCCAACTCATTGATCATCTGCTGAACGATACCACAGGCCACCACAGGGATGTGCGGATCTGGAATTCTTGGTGTGTATTCTGTTGACAGTTCAATTAGACATGTTAAAATGAATCTGCAACATGAGAAAAGTCACAGATGATGTGACCTTGTTGTGAAAGGCTAAATGCACATGCTAAAACTTGATCAACTCATTTAATGAGAGCAACTGCTCTTCCTAGAGTAAAAGTTCCCATTATTATAATGCACCATGCCTGCTCATTGATACACAAATGACAGAACATCTGAGGTATACTCACTTTTCCTGTGTAACACGGCATTCAGGTATTCCTCCGATTGCCACTCGAGCCTTCTGATATTAGAAGGATCTTTACCTAGTAAAGGTTTTCCTCCACTTTCCACAATTTGTTTGTTGAGTGCAATTACATGTTCCTGTTCATGGGGTAAAAATACAAGGGTGGAATGAGAGTGTGGAGGTGTGCACAAGATGTTCTTTTACATACTTCTAGGAGACACACATGCAACATGTACTTAAATGTATTCGAACACCATGGAAAATGAAATTAACATTTAAAAAGCTATAATTGAAACCATTGTGTTCTTTGAACACTACTTGAGTCCATAGTATAGCTAGTGCAAGAAAAACAGATAAAAAAAAATCCACAACGTTCTTCCAAGGTGTCTTGATATATCAGGAAAGAGGGGGGAAAAAATATAAAATGAACAAAAAAAACTACCTTCACTTTTTCTCGTCTTAAGCAGCAGTAAAGACAATTTTCATCAAATGACCAATTTGACACACTTGCAGGCTTACAATCTGTGGATCCAAAAGAAGAGGCAAAATTCAACCGTGTGTGCAGGAAAGGGAAAGACCAAGCTGCTACTGCTAAAAAAATAAAAATAAAAAAACTACAAGCAGGTTTACAGACTAACTAGCAGTCGATTTTTGGTAGCATGACTGTCAACGTAGACCAGAAACAGTCAATCAAAAGCCTCCTTATACCAGTGTAATTCAATTTTTATTCTCTAGTGAACACCAGCTCAAAGTCTGACTCAGTCTTCACCAAATTTGGTTCACATAATCTTCGGTCATTGCCACCTTGATCTGACCATACCTGCTAGGTTTGGTGACAGTGCCACTCACTGACAGCAAAATGGCAACATTTGAGTTTCAATTTCTCTTAACCATGTACATTTGTATACTGGATAAAAGCATCTGCCATAAATGCACATAGCGACAAACAGTGCATTCATGGTATCGGTTTATCAGTATGAATGTTCTTTGAGAATTTAAACAATAATTATGGCCAGAAGAATGGATTTTTACTTATTCCAGTGATTTAAATATTTGAATCAGAAAGAGATTTATTGTCAAATATGTTCACACACACACACTTTGTTTTGGTTACAGAATAAACAGGGAATGAGAAGAGGTAGAGTATTGTTTAATATAAGTGGTACAGCTTGAGTGCGAGGGGTCCAGAGTGATTTTAGCACCAATAATCCTCTCAGCAGTCCGAACCGTCCTCTGTAGTCTGATTTTGTAGCTGAGCCACAGCAGACTCATCTTTCTATCTGTCAGAAAGTTGCTGATCCACTGGCAGAGAGAGCTAGGGACAGAGATCTGGGTTAACTTAGTTTGGAGGAGTGCTGGGATGATGGTGTTGAAAGCCAGACTGAAGTCCACAGACAGTATCCTCACATAAGTCCCTGGTTTGTCCAGATACACTATATTGCCAAAAGTATTGAGGCGCCCCTCCAAATCACTGAGTTCAGGTGTTCAATGACTGCGCTCCAGTGCTCAAAGCGTCGGTCCATAAAGACATGGATGAGCGAGTTTGGTGTGGAGGAACTTGACTGGCCTGCACAGAGTCCTGACCTCATCCCGATAGAACACCTTTGGGATGAATTAGAGCGGAGACTGCGAGCCAGGCCTTCTCGTCCAACATCAGTGCCTGACCTCACAAATGCGCTTCTAGAAGAATGGTCAAAAATTCCCATAAACACACTCCTAAACCTTGTGGAAAGCCTTCCCAGAAGAGCTGAAGCTGTTAGAGCTGCAAAGGGTGGGCCGACTCCATATTAAACCCTATGGATTAAGAATGGGATGGCATTAAAGCTCATGTGCATGTAAAGGCAGGCGTCACAACACTTGGCAATATAGTGTATAATGAGGTCCCATGTTGACAGCATCATCAACTGACCTCTTTGATCAATAAGCAAACTGCAGGGGGTACAGCAAGGGTCCTGTGAGGTCCTTCAGGACTGTACAACAGTCTCTCAAATGACTTAATGTCTGTAAGTCCTGTGATTTGGGGGGGTTTGTTTGGGATGGGGATGATGGTGGAGTGTTTGAAGCAGGAAGGGACTTCGCACAGCTCCAGTGATCTGTTAAAGATCTGTGAGAAGATGAATGCCAGCTGGACAGCACAGGTTTAGACAGGCTGGTGAAACACTGGACCTGGTGCTTTCCTTGTCTTCAGTTTCCTGAAGACCCGACACACATCCTCTTCACAGATAGTAAGTGCCGGAAGGGTGGGGTGGTTTAGACACCAAGATGTACATTGCATATCTACTATTCAGCCTAAAAATACAGATAGCGTCAAAAGAGCCTTGAATCCAGAAGTCACCATGGAAACAGACTCGCAGAAGCGCGCATTACATCCCGAGACAGAACTTGATGTTTTAACTTTAAATGAGCATTACAAACCAGCCTGTGCTCAAAGATGTCCATGTAAGTTTAGGTTTAGCTACTTAACCATTTTGTTTTCACATTTGTGATATGAGATACAAAAAAACCCTTTTGAATGCAGTTGTATGAGAGGAAAAAGTGTATAATTCAAAATCTGCCAAGTAAATAAAAGTTGTTTCAAGTGTCGGAAATGGGATTTTATTTAGACAGCACTAAAAAGCGTCACACACCTTCCCAATTTAATGATTAGACAGCCTTTCAAGGCATACTGAAATCATTTTTACTCAAGCGTGACGCTCAACTGGTCCTCTCTGATGGGCCATATCGCTGGCGTTGTGTGTTGGGGTAGTGCTGTCGTGTCTGGCTACCAGGAGCCAGTATACCAGCGTGGCTACATTTCACCAGACTCGATGCCAACAGCGCTCAATGCAATATTCATGACAACACGACAAATCTGCAGCACTTAAACCGTGCACGGGATAAACTAAAGAGCAGAACGTTTCCCGTATTCGACTGCAAGAACAACTGCGTCACAAATGAACCGAAGCTCAGCGTTTCCTCTCAGACATGAGATGTGGCCTATAGAAAGCTGGAATTATCTTAGTTTAAACAAACCAATTCAAATCAAACAAAAACTTTGATTAAGTGATCCGTATGAAAGGTAATTCAGAACACACTAGTTTATTAATAAACAAATAAAATGATTTCTACATTTATAAACATCAGGCTACTTTTTCCTTTATGTGTGTGCTTGAGCATGAGGCATATTTTACACCTGCAGCACAAGCATATTATTATTTATTTATTATTTATTTATATATATATATATATATATATATATATATATATATATATATATATATATATATATATATATATATATATATATATATATATATATATATATATATATATATATAGAGAGAGAGAGAGAGAGAGAGAGAGAGAGAGAGTTTTTGATTTGATGGCTTGGAAAGTAAGTGTGTGTATATAGTCTCTGAGTCTGGAAAACAAGTCAACAAACTGAAAAAATAAAACAGAAACAGAAAAATCAATTTTGGCATCGAAAAAAGTATTAACTCATGATGTGTGTGTTTGTCCAGACGCTCTGAGACGCCACTCGTTATGATGGAGGGAATAGAGCCTGATTGAGCAGTTTATTAGTGAGATTTCCCAGGGAGAGGACGGTTCACATGGGATGGAAACGCTGGAATATGGCATAAGATGTTTGAGAATAAAGCAATCTGCGAATGGGCTATATGCAGAAACTCAAGTTTGTTTGATGGCATGCAGAAGTGGTCATTGACTTGTGCATCCAATTGTTTGCGACTTGCGAGAACACTGCGCACATCCACATCCTTCTAAAACTTTCTTTCCAAGACGTCAAAACAAAAACTAGCCTGAAGCTTGATGATATGATCGGACTTTGTTCTGTCAAACTTCTTCTCACTGCTCCTTTCAGTTGGCTTAGAGGATGTTTTTCCTCCAATCTGCCCCTTTCGTTTCTGAAAATAGTACAACATGAAGCCTGTCGACTATAAACGATGTGTCAGCGGACGGTTGCGGCGCGGTGCTGGAGAAAGTACAAACAAGCCTTTACAACCGAAGCCGTCAATCATTTCAGTTTAGAGTCCTGCACTCGTGAAAACGCAATCAATGGAGCAGCTCGATGGAAGTTACTCCCATAATGTGTGCAAAGCATCATGGGGCGCAGGAAAGAGTTCTAAAACATTTCCTAGCGAGACCTTTTTCAGAGCATCTCTTTATAATCTTTCTGAATGCCGAGTGAGACTATACAGAGCGGTCCAGTAAACAGTAAAATACACAATTTGGTTCTTTACAAAATTGGATCTTTAATTGCGTAGATTATCACAAACTGCAGCCAAATAGCAAACAAGCAGCATTCATATAAATTTGTCCAACGGAAAACAAGAACAGAAGAGTGTTATACTGTGCCGTAATGCTAGGCGAGTTGTTTTCACTGCGCTACAGACGGACAGAACTATGGAAATGATGCGTTGATTCTGGTCACATTGGTGTAAACTGGAAGGTCACACTCGGCTTACACTGGACGCAACAGGCGCGACACGTCAAAAGCACACCGAACCCATTATAAACAGCGATTCCGTCTACGCTGGACGCGCGGCAAGTCGCGGACAGTAAACGGATGCTACGTCCGGTTTCTGAAGCACTCGATTGTCAGAAGCGCAACAGGACAAATTCTACAGCAGTGGAATATAATAGTTCTTCACGATTTAGCATCGATGCATAGAAATAAAAAACCTCTCAGACAGCATGTGATCCTGAATTCAGTTCTCTTTAGCGGTGTATTGTGTTACACTATCATTTCAAAATCTGAAATGGACGTGAACAGTTGGGGGGGGAATCTGATGTGTAACATTATATTAGTTCTGTGCATTAATATAATAAACCTGCTGCTGTCTGTCATCAATAAATCAACAGAAGAGGGAATCACTCCGTGCCCTTGACTGAATAACTTTTGTAGCTTTAATAATAATCCATTAATTCATAATGATTACACTACGCAGTGACTATTTTGACATAAGACGACTACGGTTACCTTCTAAAAGCCTGAGGTCCTCCACGACTGCTGTTCCAAGAAACACTTCCAAGATGTTGTCAAGACCTGTGCAGAGGAGAAGAGAAGCGTTCTAGTGCAGTTCCTCACACTTTAATCAGGATACAACATTAAACAACCATAATGCATAAAATACACACTCATAAATACATCATGATTCCTTGGAGTGCGAGTGGAAAGAGGGGAGGGAGCGTCAGAGTTTTTTTAAAGTCATCATGAAAGTTGTGCTGGTCTCCTCTGTGCTGTATATCGAGTTAAGCGCTTGTCAAACAAGAACAAATGTAGGGCGGGGCTTGTGTCTGTGGGGAATTGATTGGATGGTTGTGGTTTGCTATTGGTGGATCTCATGTGAGTGACAGGTGACCCTGCCCTCGTCAGAGAAGAGAAGCCATTCTGCGCACTGATAAATGTTGATGTTGAGATGCTGTTGCATGGGAAAGGAGGCATTTTTAATGTCTTTGATTAAATAAACAATATTCCATAGAAAATAAGAATATTCCATTTTGATTTCTTGGTGACTTTAACGCAAAAGCATTGGCTGAGTGATACGAGCAGCGGTAACCAGCCAGTCGAGATCAGTGCATGATGGCTTTGAAATAAACAAACGAAACAAAAAACTCACAAACATCGTAAAATATTGATAATACATAATAAATGCATGAGAACAGCTAAACAGAAATAAATAAACGTAACTGACTGGAGTGAGTGGAAAGAGGAGCACACAGTTCAGTAGCTGGTAGGGATGGGCGATATAACAAATATTAGCGATAATAATAATTCTGTCATCATGTGCTCACCCTCACGTCGTTTTGTTTAACTTCCAAACACAAATTAAGATATTCTTCATAAATCCTGAGAGATTTCTGTCCCTCCATTTAAAGGCCATTCCTCTCAAACTTAAAAGATCCAATAAGAGTCATAAAAATATCCTAGTGGAGTGTCTAATCCCAATCTTCTGAAGAGACAGGATGGCTTTATGAGGAACAGATTGTTCAGGTGCTTGTGTGACACGCGGAAACACCACGAGAGTGAGCAAATGCAGAATTATGGGTGAGCTGAACTGAATGTGCAGCCGATGTTTAGAGGTCGGAGTCAGCCGATGGCCGATATGCGCTGCCGATGTTTAGAGGTCAGGGTCAGCCGATGGCCGATATGCGCAGCCGATGTTTAGAGGTCAGGGTCGGCCGATATGCGCAGTCGATGTTTAGAGGTCGGGGTCGGCCGATATGCGCAGTCGATGTTTAGAGGTCGGGGTCGGCCGATATGCGCAGTCGATGTTTAGAGGTCGGGGTCGGCCGATGCGCGTCGATGTTTAGAGGTCGGGTCGGCCGATGGCCGTTGGCGCGCAGCCGATGTTTAGAGGTCGGGGTCGGCCGATGGCCGTTATGCGCAGCCGATGTTTAGAGGTCGGGGTCGGCCGATGGCCGTTATGCGCAGCCGATGTTTAGAGGTCGGAGTCAGCCGGGTCGGCCGATATGCGCAGTCGATGTTTAGAGGTCGGGTCGGCCGATATGCGCAGCCGATGTTTAGAGGTCGGGGTCGGCCGATGGCCGTTATGTGTAGCCGATGTTTAGAGGTCGGGGTCGGCCAATGGCCGATATGCGCTGCCGATGTTTAGAGGTCGGAGTCAGCCGATGGCCGATATGCGCTGCCGATGTTTAGAGGTCAGGGTCAGCCAATGGCCGATATGCGCAGCCGATGTTTAGAGGTCGGGGTCGGCCGATGGCGCGCAGTCGATGTTTAGAGGTCGGGGTCGGCCGATGGCCGTTATGCGCAGCCGATGTTTAGAGGTCGGGGTCGGCCGATGGTCGTTCTGCGCAGCCGATGTTTAGAGGTCGGGGTCGGCCGATGGCCGATATGCGCAGCCGATGTTTAGAGGTCAGGGTCGGCCAATGGCCGATAAGCGCAGCCGATGTTTAGAGGTCAGGGTCGGCCAATGGCCGATATGCGCAGCCGATGTTTAGTTGTCGGGGTCGGCCGATATGCGCAGCCGATGTTTAGAGGTCGGGGTCGGCCAATATGCGCAGCCGATGTTTAGAAGTCGGGGTCGGCCGATGGCCGATATGCGCAGCCGATGTTTAGAGGTCGGGGTCGGCCGATATGCACAGTCGATGTTTAGAGGTCGGGGTCGGCCGATGGCATTATTATGTGCAGCCGATGTTTAGAGGTCGGGGTCGGCCGATGGCCGATATGCGCTGCCGATGTTTAGAGGTCAGGGTCGGCCAATGGCCGATATGCACAGCCGATGTTTAGAGGTCGGGGTCGGCCGATATGCGCAGCCGATGTTTAGAGGTCGGGGTCGGCCGGCGCGCAGCCGATGTTTAGAAGTCGGGTCGGCCGATGGCGATATGCGCAGCCGATGTTTAGAGGTCGGGGTCGGCCGATATGCACAGTCGATGTTTAGAGGTCGGGGTCGGCCGATGGCCGTTATGTGCAGCCGATGTTTAGAGGTCGGGGTCGGCCGATGGCCGATATGCGCTGCCGATGTTTAGAGGTCAGGGTCGGCCAATGGCCGATATGCACAGCCGATGTTTAGAGGTCGGGGTCGGCCGATATGCGCAGTCGATGTTTAGAGGTCGGGGTCGGCCGATATGCGCAGCCGATGTTTAGAGGTCGGGGTCGGCCGATATGCACAGTCGATGTTTAGAGGTCAGGGTCGGCCGATATGCGCAGCCGATGTTTAGAGGTCAGGGTCGGCCAATGGGCGATATGCGCAGCCGATGTTTAGAGGTCGGGGTCGGGCGATATGCGCAGCCGATGTTTAGAGGTCGGGGTCGGCCGATGGCCGTTATGCGCAGCCGATGTTTAGAGGTCGGAGTCAGCCGATGGCCGATATGCGCAGCCGATGTTTAGAGGTCGGAGTCAGCCGATGGCTGATATGCGCAGCCGATGTTTAGAGGTCGGGGTCGGCCGATATGCACAGCCTATGTTTAGAGGTCGGGGTCAGCCAATGGCCGATGTGCGCAGCCGATGTTTAGAGGTCGGGGTCGGCCGATATGCGCAGCCAATGTTTAGAGGTCGGGGTCGGCCGATGGCCGATATGTGCTGCCGATATTTAGAGGTCAGGGTCAGCCGATATGCGCAGTCAATGTTTAGAGGTCGGGGTCTGGGTCAGCCGATATGCACAGTCGATGTTTAGAGGTCGGGGTCGGCCGATATGCACAGTCGATGTTTAGAGGTCGGGGTCGGCCGATATGCGCGCAGCCGATGTTTAGAGGTCGGGGGCCGCCGTTATGCGCAGCCGATGTTTAGAGGTCGGGGGCCGCCGTTATGCGCAGCCGATGTTTAGAGGTCGGGGGCCGCCGTTATGCGCAGCCGATGTTTAGAGGTCGGGGCGCCGTTGGCGCGCAGCCGATGTTTAGAGGAGGTCGTCGGCCGATGGCCGATATGTGCAGCCGATGTTTAGAGGTCGGGGTCGGCCGATGGCCGATATGTGCAGCCGATGTTTAGAGGTCGGGGTCGGCCGATGGCCGATATGTGCAGCCGATGTTTAGAGGTCGGGTCGGGCCGATGGCGGCGATATGCGCGCAGCCGATGTTTAGAGGTCAGGGTCGGCCGATGGCGATGGCGCAGCCGATGTTTAGAGGTCAGGGTCGGCCGATGGCCGATATGCGCAGTCGATGTTTAGAGGTCAGGGTCGGCCGATGGCCGATATGCGCAGCCGATGTTTAGAGGTCAGGGTCGGCCGATGGCCGATATGCGCAGCCGATGTTTAGAGGTCAGGGTCGGCCGATGGCCGATATGCGCAGTCGATGTTTAGAGGTCGGGGTCAGTCGATGGCCGATATGTGCTGCCGATGTTTAGAGGAAAAATATTTATCCAAAGTTAACCAAATAAATCAATAAACTGACTAAGTATTAATGATAAACATGGGCATAAATGCATCTATACACTATACCTAATTTGCATAGTAACATGGTTTTAGGATAATATGTAATGTAAAAAGACGTGTAATAATGGGAGTAATAAAAGGGAATATTTTCATAAGAATATCCAGACAAAACTGTGTATGTTGTCAGAGAAATTCACTAAAATATAATGTCCTCTACAGTGGCCAAACCTCTATCCTGGGTCTCAGGAGGATATTTCTGTCTCGTGCAGAGTCAATCCAGCATTTATATTTAGATGCGAAATTTCCGAAACTTTGCAGCATGCAGTCGGCCATCGGTCCTCTTAGCAGCATGAAAATCAATAGTTTTATTCAAAGGATTGTATAGACTGTATAGCCTTGAGTTTCGCGAGCCTGCATTAACTCAGCACTGAGATCTGGCTACATCACTCACTGCTGCAATCACACACTGTAAATAGATGGCGCTGTCCAGAGTGCAAACACAAATGTGCAAATCTACTGTTTCTCCAGTATATTATTACAGTATCAGCTGAGACTGCTTTTGCTTGCGTTTGAGGGTGCTTCA